>JAUZST010006557.1:0-14764 GCA_034779995.1 Parotocinclus haroldoi
ATAATTGTATTACTGTAAAGCTGCTTTGAGACGATGCTACATTGTAAAAAGCGCTATATAAATAAAATTGAATTGAAAACAGCATCACCTCACTGATCTGTAAACTGGTCAACAATCAGAATCGGACAGTCATGTGTGAAAAAGATCGGAAAGTGAAGTCCAAGAAAATTGTAATCGGGGCATCTCTAATTTTAACTGTTCAGTAGGTGCAGACAAACTGAGGTCTGACCAAATACTGGAAAAACTTCTTTTTCTTTTGCTACATTCATTTCTAAATCTATTTGCGCTATTTGCTGTTTTGTGTATTTATCAGCATACAATGCAAATTACTGTGCCGATAACACACAGGCTCGATTTCTGCTCTGCAGCGTCACAGTAACAAGACTTTTGCAGACCTGAATATTTACGAAAAATGAATCAGCATGCAGCTACATGAGCGAGCCAGCGAGAGCAGCAGAAGCCGTGAGTGTGACATCGACATGGGCCATTCGAACAAATCTTTTGCTTCCAAACGTTACTGGAATTCCTTTTACACATTGCAAACCAGTACCAAACCAATATTTCTGGCTGAGAATTGTCTGGCTAAAACATGCCTCATTCATTACTTGCAGCACTGGCTTGGATTGGATTATTCGTGTCAGAAATGCCATCAGACTTTGGAAGACTTGGCTCCAGGAGCATAAAACGTCACGAATGTAACTTCTGTCATTTGTGTGAATTGAACCAACATGTTCGAAACTGCCCTCCCTCACATAATCAAATTATGGCAGAACCCAGCCAGGCTGGAGGCAAACATCTCTCCTATTTTTAGTGTATTTAATAATCGAAAAGAAATTGATTCTGTAGAAAATAATTCTGGAGCCGAGTGTAGGTTGGATCCCAAGTCACTGAGTAGACTGTGGATAATAGATTGTAGATTATAGACTGGGTTTATATAGCGGGTGGGGTATAATCATGCATGCTTAATCAGACATAATGAATAAGCACAATGCCAGCTGTGTTTAGTGAAGATGAATCTGTTTTGAGAGAGACTGAAGCCGTTGCCTTAGGAACATGTCTGGAAATGATTGTGTCCTGCACATGATTCTAAAGAGACAATGACATCTACACAGAGACCATTTTCTGTTCTTGTAGCATCAGTTGATCTTTGGATGTGACTACAAGCAGGCAGTCCTTCCTGGTTTTCCCATGTGTACAAACAGAATTTTCTGTTTCCTAATGACTATACTGAGACAGAAATACCATCGGACTTTGGGAGACTGGGGATGCAGAAAACCTCACTAGTATACATTGCTATTCTCAGTGTCAGTTAATCTACCAGAGTTCAGAGTATTCACTTAACTGGCTTCCTGTATCGAGCACTAATCCTGAAAACCCAGCGCTATGGACTCACTTGGTTAGTCAGAGCACTCAACTTGAAGTCCCAGTAGTATCTCTGGTCTGAGCTGGTGCTACACAGACAAAGCTGGTCGAGTCTGGGGGGAAAAAGGCCATCTCTTCTCACCCAGTTTAAGCATGCCCAGTTCTCCACTCTCTCGACACTCCCTGTTGCAAAGACCACTCAATGTCCCTTGCATGGAACATCAAGAAACAAAGCCCCCTACAAATCTAACTTGTGTTTTATGTGACACACAAATCAAACACTAATAGCCCAGAGTGAGCGAGTCCTTAAGCCATGATCACACATTTCTACATTGCTTGTGTCTGCGAGACAGGGTCAGATGATGAACGATGCAAATATGGGACTGTGGTAGCCTAGCGGTTAAGGTACTGGACCCTGGACCAGAAGGTCAAGGGTTCAAATCCCACCTCTGCCAAGTTGCCACAGTCACACTGGGTCTTTGAGCAAGACTCTTAAGCCACAATTGCTTGAATTGTAAGACTTTAGACAGTTGTAAGTCGCTCTGGATAAGGGCATCTGCTAAATGCTGGAAATGTAAATAATCACTGCTTTAGGTGCAGTTAGCACGGCCTTGGCTACCAATACTGCGGTGAGAATGAGGCAGCACAGGAGGAGTATTACTAGCTATACTTGGGCTATGAAGAAGAGGTTGTTGGTAGATCAGACTCAGCTTAAAGAATCTGTACACTTTATATAAAATGCCATGGCTACAATGAAAATTTTCTCTATTTGGCTCTAGAATAAACAACTATAAAAATCTCTGTCCCTACGGGTCACCCAGGCCAAAGCAGTAGTGCTACTGGGCAGGGACGTGCACCTGGAACATGAAAATTATATTTTCTTTTTGAAACCGTTTATATTTTCTTGAAGGGCATTTTATTAAAGTTAACTTTACAAATGTTTTCTCTCTTCTTTAAAATGCTTTCTTGGACATATTTGCTATTCATTTGTTGAGTTATAATTTTATTGGAAGAAAAATACATTTCCCTGATGTGTTCAGTTGTAAAATCCAACTTTAAAGTCACGGTTCCATTTTAATATAAACATTACACGTTGTCCTTAGAGCAATATTATGACATCACTGATATCTTATGAATCTACCCTAAAATATAATTGTAAGAAATCTCCCGCAGTGACGTATCAACATACCCCTATACATTTGAGGGATTGTAGCCGTTTGAACGTAAAGCCAATTATTTACTTGGTCCGTTTTGTTCAGCACCAAGCCAACACGACCCCTCTATTTAAAGTACAATTATATAGAAGCATATACGCTGAGCCCATTCACTTGTAATGGTGTTTAAGTTTAAACTTCATAATATTTCGTAAGCTTTCTAAGTCCCCTCTGAGTGTCAGCCTTTCGGGGAGTACCTTTCAGGGCGTTGCCACAGACTTGGGATGTGTCTCGAACACTACATTACAGACCTACATAACCGTCCAATTAGCACGCTGCTTGTAGTAACGATGTCCCCTACATAGTAAGCTAGTATGCAGATTGGGACACAGCCCTGGGAAACGGTAAAGACCTCCTGTATTAAATAAATGAAAGCAGCTCACCTTTTTCACTTCCTTCTCGATCTCCATACTTTCCCTGTCGTAAAGCGGGTTAATTAGGCAGTTTGTTTAATAATCCTCTTAAGATGAAATGAGTTTGGTAAAACAGCCGGTTTGAAACGGGACGGATGAATCACGTTTACCCCCTCTTGCTCTTCCTGCACCTCTCCTGTTCACTTCATTGTTACGCCACAATGCTTCCGCTGTTCCCAATGCGAAACTCTTAACCAATAGGAAGCGAGCATGAGAGTTAAGCAGCCAATCAAATCCAAGCGGGGGGTACCGTCTGAAACTTGTTCATTGTATAAAGATGTCAAAACTGGTATCGTGTTAAATATGACCTAATAATAAACGTATATTAGATCTATTGCATAAGTACAAGTTTAATAATTTTACATTTTAAATATTTTATTCATTATAAGAAAGGATAGAACTATAAATGCAATTTAAATGTAAACGTGTTCATGTTGCACGTGTTCATTTACAGTTTTTTTTACACATTTCCCCAGCACTGGGGTTTAACCCTGGTTTAGGCTTCTCTTCCTCTTCCTAAACGCAATCGTCCTTGTTTGCGTTGTTCACCGGATCGCCTATGTGTCATATATAAAATTATGATGACATTTCTGATTTTCCAATGGCTTAACCTCTCTTACCCTCATCAGTCAGTGTGACACCTGACCTGACCCGAAGGCACCACCAGAAAAACAAAAGAAAAAAAAAAAAGCTCAGATCATAAGAGTGGTCAGCAAGAGTATTAGACCTAAGCTACTTAGCTCCCTACTGAACTTTCTTATGTTTGGCCACCATTTTAAATGACTCACTGATGTTTTAGTTTTAGATCTTTATTAACTTGCTAATAGTTACCAATGCTATCTGAAAACAGCATTTTTATCTTAATTGTTTTCTTCTCTTAATTGTATTTTTTCTCAGTATTTATTATAGTTCATGAGCAGAGATTTCAGCAGGTATTGGAGATGTCTGTAAGTTCAGGTCATACAGTGTAGTGAATTTATTATACTAGTAACATTTTTCCATTGTGGATTCTGGAAACCTTTCCTTCACAGGTATCAAATTCTTCTAAAATCCCTTAAAATTTGTTTTGAATAGGGCACTGCTCAGGAAAGGATAGTTTTCTTGAGAAGTTATTTTTTTTTTTATATAAAAATGGACATTTGCACAAACACACTTACATTTTTACAAATAATCATACCTTTAGGTGCAGTTAGCACGGCCTTGACTACCAATTCTGCGGTGAGAATTAAGCAGCCCAAGGGGGGGCATTACTAGCTATTACTAGCTTTTCTCTATTTGGCTCTAGAATAAACATCTATAAAAATCTCTGTCCCTACGGGTCACCCAGGCCAAAGCAGTAGTGCTACTGGGCAGGGATGTGCATTCGCTTGTAAAAGTTAAAGAAACTCTAAACTGGTGAGAAGTTTCACTCTCAAATGTATTCACCCCAAAAGTCTGTGGCCCAAAATCACTCATCACAGCAAAGTCCTTTAAAATGAATGGGTTGACGCTTGAGAAATTTCGATCATGAAACTCTAGAGTGACTGCTGCTTTAAAATGTGTTTATTTGGCAACACAGGAGTATGTCAGACATCCTAAAGGATCTGTGGGCTAAAATATGTTATGTGTTAACGGTTTGAATGTAACACAACAGTCACACCATTTAAACTAAACATAAAGACAAGACGGGCACCTGCACAGCAAATCTGTTCAACCCCTGTAAAAAGAAGCACCCCAAAGTGAGAGGCAAAAACCAGGTAGTGATAGGATCACGTGTGGGTACAAAAACATATGAAAGATCACTAATGCTGTAAGATTTATGATTTATGCTGTATGATTATGTTATTTATCTTTCTTGGATATCTATGTTTTCCCTTTGTTGAGTTATAATTTTATTAGAATAGAAATGAGTTTCCCTGATCTGTTCAGTTGTAAAATATTTGCACAACATTTGCACAAACACACATGTTCACATTTATTAATTAATGTAGTACAAATGGCACATACAAGTGCAAGCGGTTTTGTGAAATGCACAAAACACTGCGGTTTTAGTTTCACTACACACTTCCCCCTTGGTTATAAAAAGGAAACTGTGACTTTATGAGCTGGGTGTGGAACGTGTCAAAAAGTGCAGAGTTACAGTTTGTGTGTGTCTAAATCTAAATGTCTAAATCAATTAAACTGTACTGTAATTCTTTGCTGATTTACTGCCTAACCTGACCATGTTGTGAAAATATTTTATATAAGGCCATTATATAATTGCTTGTTCCTCGGATGTCCCTACATAAGAATCTACTGATAAATCTACTAATAAATCTTTATTTTTCAGCACTTTTCAATTTCTCGAGGACTATGTGACATCAATACAAGGAAGGAGGAAGAAATAAAAATAAATGTTTATTTTAAAATAAAATGTATTTAACCTACAATTAAATTAAAGTGAATCTGGAGAAAAAAAAAACCTTTTTCTGAATTTCAACCATTGATGCTGCCGTGGATCCGGGAAATACCAAAAAAAAACAACTTTTTTTTGGATTCTTCAAATATGAACGTCGGCGGATCCGCGAAACGAGCAATAAAAAAGTCTGGCCTAATGTAGTGTTTTTGTGTTTGTCTGTCAGGGGAAATTCGGAACTTTCCTGAATGTGTCAGGAACACACCCGTGACTCATGCGAGGTTAAGTAGAGGTGATTTGAACAGTGGGTGTGTTTCTCAGGCTTATCTATCAGTGAATTATTAACGTCTTTGTATTTAATCCTGTTTTTCTGCAGGTTTTATAAGTGTCACCAGCGAACGCGAGGAAACAAAACACACACTGTCTGGAAACATGCAGCGTATTACACATTAAATTTGGTCACTTGTATTTAGTAAATCAGTACATACTAAAAAATGTCAGCACTTTTAGCAAAAAATAATATATATATAATCCTTTTTGCTCTGGACCAACCTGTTCAAAGTAAGACATCTCACAGGGTACAGGTAGGTTAGGGTGCGAGCCCATTGCTGGGTTTCATAAGCATACCACCTGACCTTCACATCTAATTTGAACCCAGGTCAAGACAACTGGCTGAAGTTCAACCCAAGCATTAGAATGGGAAAAAAGGTCATTTAAATGACTTTAAATGTGCCGTGGTTGTTGCTGCTAGAGGGGCTGGTGTGAGTATTTCTGCTGTTCTACTGGGATTTTAACTGAGGTATGCAGAATGGCATTCCTGAATGCACAACACATTGTATGTTGAAGCAGATGGGTTACAGGATCAGAAGACCACTCCATGTGCCACTCCTCTGGGCTATGAACAGGCAACTGAGGCTACAGATCACACGAACTCGGATTTTTGAAAAAGTTGACCAATGGATGGTAGGGTCAGAATTTGGCATTAACAACATCAAATCTATCTTCAACTACATCAACGGTTCAGGCTGGTGATGGTGGTGGTGTTTGGTTTTTTATTTGGCTTTTTTAATGTCGCTATCGGCATCAGTGGCCAAGCATACATCCATACACAAGTTCACACCAGTCAATGCTAATTCAGAGCAATCAATTCATCTAACACTCGTGTCTTTGCACTGTGGGAGGAAACCAGATTACCAGGAGCGATACTACCCACCGAGCCACCATGCTGCCCTATGGTGGTGGTGTAATGGTATGGGCGATCATTAAATACCAATTAAACATTATATAAATGTCATAGCCTACATGAGTATTGCTGCTGAGCAAGTAATTCCCTTTATGATCACAGTGTGTTACAAAGCCCAAATCAAACCTTTCAATCATGCCATTTTTTTACTCACCTGAAATGGAAACGGACACAGAACTCCTTACTGTGAAAGAGTTTTGTATCTTTAACGAACCATCTAATCAACAAAGTTTTTAAAAGGCTAAAAGAAGCCGACAAAATGTTGCTTAAGAAATATTGCTTAAGCAACAAAAGCTAATAAACAAATGACAAATGAATGTGGTTAGTTGTAGTATTGTGTAACATTAGGCAATGCTGTTAATAAATAACACAGATTTAGCTGTTGTTAGTTCACCTTTAAATACAGTATGTTGTGGGAAATATAACAGAAGGCACACATTTTTTTGGTATCTCACACCCAAGGTCATAATGTGTGCTGAAATATAAATGCCCAACAACACATTACAATCCAGACAGCAACATGAAGCATCTTCTGGTGTTGGCGACTCTGTTCATTGCTGTTTTCAGCAAGGAGACATTTGAAGGGTAGGTTTGTTTACACAAAGGTTAATACTGCTAACGAAAAATAGAAAGCCAATCAATGTAATGAAATATGCTAAAATGAAATGATTACACGCCCAAAAAATGTACCCGTAACCACATAATTGCTGATGTACTTCTAACAGACACCAGGTCCTTCGGGTCACTGCGGCAAATAAGGAGCAGATCGATCTCCTGAAAGGACTGTCTGAGCAGGACCAATTGCAGGTAAATCACAATGCTATCATATTTAAATGACATTTTATTGACACAATGCCAAGAAACCTTCGTCTCTCTTGGTGAAAACATTTGTGAAATGTCTGCGGTTAAATGAGCTTATATTCACATTGACAAATCAAACCTTTAAAAATTACATTTATAACAAAACTACATTAATTCCTTATAGTCATTAATTAGTACTTTGGCAACACTGGGTCTTTCCCAATAAACCTTGATGAGATTCATGAACCCAAGACTCTCCTCAACAAAGAGTCTCCCTAGGTCTTTCAGGATACATGCTCCTATCTTGTAGACTCACCACCTTAGCAACATATATTCAATGACCATTAGACTAGGAAACTGGTATGACCATGACTAAGGCTTGGCTCAGTCCTTATTGAAGCAATACATTGAAATATGTCTAAACGTTTTGGATCATTCTCTTTACTGGAGACTCCAATTGCTACCATGGTCCAGATGGATCTTCGTGGAAGAGGCAGTTAGGTTTTATATCTTCTGGTTCTTTGTGATACTACTAATTATAACAAAATGCCTTTGGAAAGGCACTCCTTACTTTACAATACACTACTTTGGTCCCTTCTTCTGAACGTTGTGCTCAGGTGGTCACCTAGACCAGCACTGTGGTGGCATGTGTTGCCTTGCAGTCCTGGTGACGGCTTTTGGCTGGATTGGAAGTCATGCAAGCACAACTGGGTGCGTCTGAGTATGGGAGATCATTTTTGGTTAAATACGTTTTGTCTCAGGGATAGTCTGTGATGCCCCAGGGAGACTCCTTATGGGTAAAACCTCAAAACAAATTAATCTGTTAAACCTTAGGTGTTTAGATGTGTGGTTAGATGAAATAGAACAGCCTTCCACACAGACCGTTTTTTGTATCTTTTATAGTTTTATAGTATCTACTTGTAGATTTGGAGAACTGGTGAAGCCACAACCTTCCTCATGTTGATGAATGTCTAAGGTTAAGAAACAAACAATAGTAATTGGTGACCACTTAAGTTTCTAAACAGTGAAGTTAACTTTAAATAGAAAAATGTTTCGGTTACATTTTACTCATACAAATAATGTGGATTTGTTTAAACAATAGGCTTATTTCTTCTTAATAAACAATAAATGCAGTTTGATTCAATGTTTGATTGCTCTCATATGTTCAGTGTGGGATTAAGCTTAGTAAGCACAAATACATTTGTCACGCTGAAGTGTTCGTTTAATATTTTAAATGTTCGTTGTATTTACAAACTCATAAAATAAACATCTCTATGTGCAGCTGGACTTCTGGAGAACACAAGCTCATGAGTCTCAGTCCGTCGATGTCCGGGTTCCCTTCCACAGTCTCCAGGATGTCAGGGCTTTCCTGGGGTACAACAAGATCCACTATGAGGTCATGATAAAGGATCTTCAGGTTGTACCATTGTATTTTTTGTTTTACATTTAAACAGGAAAGACTTCATTTGTGAAATATGGTGATTTGTCTAATTTAATGATGACTCGGTGGCTATGGTTACTGGAAGCAGCAGTTACGTCAGAACCCCAACATCCCCAGTTCGATGCCAATCTTATACCCCACCTGTGTGGAGTTGGCATGTTCTCCACGTGTCCATGTGGGTTTGTTCTGGTATCCTTCCACATTCCACAGATATGCATTAGATTAATTAATTATGCTAAATTGGCCAGATGTGCCAAGATTACTTTATTATTTAAAAGAGTATTTTTAAATAATATTTATAATATTTAACATACTAATGTCAGAACGTCAGTAAACGCAAACCCTCAAAATGCCTTGATATTAAAAGCTAAGCTGCCTCTGAATTGGGAGGTCACTTTAAGGATTTAGAAGGCAGTGACAGAGGGAGGGATGGCCAGAGCGGTTCCCTTCCACTGGGTCACTACTGACTGATCAAGGTCATGGCAAGAGTGGCGAATGGATAAAGGAAGAGTAGTGAGATCCTTCATGCATGGTTATAGAGCTTTAAGAAAATTGAATGTCTTAACTGGAATTGAAAATTCTAAAGTATTTTAAAATAAGTGACTATTACCTTATTTTCCCCCAGGAACTTCTGGATGAGGAACAGCATGTGATGAGATCTCGTACTGTTCAACCCCGAACAACTGATGACTTTGACTATGCCAACTACCACACGCTGAGCGAGGTTGTGTGCTTGCCTTCATGAATGTTAAGCTGAATAATTCTTAGGAAAAGTATTAAAGTGTTATTTTTAATTTAGTAGCTGAAGAGACTGTGTTGTGTAATGGCAGGGTAGTGTTAAGCAAATCCTTTCAGTGTCTCTGGACGTGACTATGGGTTTTGGTTGAACACCACTGCTCTGTTTTTAGATTAACAGCTTCATTGACATGCTGATTGAAGAGAACCCTAGTCTGGTGAGCAAAATGGTGATTGGTCAGAGTTATGAGGGCCGCCCATTAAATGTTCTGAAGGTAAGTTACTGGCATATTTATTGTTCTGAAAAGATCTAATGGGAGAAAAACAATTCTGTTATCAGCATAGTGTGCCTTACTAGTTCTGTGAAAGAATCATCTAAATTGCAATCATTTAAAAGCTACAATGATCCATAATTTATTTTTTTTAATTAATTTGCACAATTAAATAATTGTCAGTGCAAAACACTACAATATTTGATTAGATGTATTGTTTACACCATGGTATAATGATCAAATACAATTATTGACTATTTACTATTTTATTGACTATTATTGGCTTAGTGGTTAAGGTAATGGACTATGGCCACAAAGTTCAGGGTTCAAATCCAACCTCTGCCAAAAGCTGCCACAGTTGGGTCCTTAAACAAGGTCCTTAACTTGAATTGTGAGAGTATCATTGAATTGTGAGTCAGTTTGGATAAGGGCGTCTGCTAGATGCCTAATATGTCAGACTAAATACTTGCTACTGTAGCCTATAAAAGCTGATTGTTTGGGGGGATTTTTAATATTGCATACACATTTCCTGTATTTTCTGGTTATGTTCTAATAAGAGACTGATACATAATAGTATATGCATATTAAAGGAACAAATCTAATCGTTGCATGGCCTAAGACTTTTGAACAGTACTGTGTCTCAGTAATAAACTGTTAAAAACTGATTGTGCAAGTTACTGTTTAAAAGTCCTATTAACTTGTAGTGGGCTGCCTGAGCACCTGAGACATTGTGTTTCTCTCACATAGTTTAGCACTGGTGAAAATCGGCCTGGTATCTGGATTGACACTGGCATTCACGCCAGAGAATGGATCACGCCAGCCAGTGGAACCTGGTTTGCCAAGAAGGTTGAGATCATTCATTACTCTCTCCCACTTAGCTAATCATTTAAAACTGACTTAAATACACATTCCTTTACAGCATCGACTTAACAGCAGTGTGTTACCTTCTGTAGATTGTGACCGACTATGGAAATGATCCATTTTTTACCGACATTCTTGACAAATACGACATTTTCCTGGAGCTAGTCACTAATCCTGATGGATACGAATATACCCACACTACAGTGAGTCTTCAGTCATGAACTGTCTATCATGGCCAGTCACTACATTTCAAGCTAATTCTACAAATCACTTTAATATTTCATGTCTGTAGAACCGCATGTGGCGCAAGACTAGAAGCGACAATGCAGGTTCCTCGTGTCTAGGTGTTGACCCCAATAGGAACTGGGGTACAGGATTTGCAGGTACGGTACATAAAAGCAATTAATAATTTACAATGTATGGTGCACCTGGACACTGCATTACTTTGATTCTTAATCCGCAGGTGCCGGTGCCAGTGGCAACCCCTGCTCTGAGACCTATCACGGACCGAGTGCTCACTCTGAGTCTGAGGTCAAGGCCATTGTGGATTTTGTTCAGTCTCACGGCAACCTTAAAGCCTTCATCACCATCCACAGCTACTCTCAGATGTTGCTCTACCCCTATGGTCACATCAATACACCCTGCCCTGATGATGCAGAGCTGGCGAGTAGACTGTTCTTCTTACATGAGTCTCAGCTGTTTAGGTTAACAGGGTTCCATGTTGATTTAAAAGTCTTAATGTTTTCACAGAACGACCTCGCATTCAAAGCCACCAATGAACTGACAAGCTTGTATGGAACTAAATACACTTATGGCAGAACAATGGAGACTATTTGTGAGTAGAATGCAGTGTTAACCTAATAGTATATGCCAACATATGCAAATGACAATTTGCATATAATTACAATTGATACAAACTCGTACCTCAAGCTATTGTGGGTTAAGGGCCTTGCTCAAGGACCCAACATTGACAAAGGTAGGATTTTAACTCTGGACCTTGTGGTTCACAGTCTAGTATCTTAACTGCCAAGTCAGTATAGTCCATGTACAACATCACAAGGTACAGGCAAGTACACTGCTTAGAAAATATAGGGCATACTTCAAAATAAAAGAAATATCCCCTAATTTTTGTAAGCAGTGTAGTTATGTAGCATGTGGTTATGTTCTCAATGGTTTAACAATATTATCTGTATTATTATGTATTGTTGTATTACTGTATATATTAACAGTATTATTATGGCAATGCTGCTCTTGGACCCTGGACACTCTAGTCAATTGTCCAATAACCACACAGTCCCATAACTGACTACATTTCCATTTCTCAGATCAAGCAAGCGGAATCACCTCCGACTGGACCTACGATCAGGGCATCAAGTACTCCTACACCTTTGAGCTGAGAGACGAGGGTCAATACGGTTTCCTTCTGCCTGCAAATCAGATCATTCCAACCGCTGAGGAGACTTGGCTGGCCCTCCTGACCATCATGGATCATGCCAAAAACAACCCCTACTGAAAAAAATCAGCTCAGCTTCGTTCCTAAATAAAATATCACTAAATAATGTGGATTACCTCAATTACAATTTTGTGAGTCTATTATGGGATTACGTCAGGTTTGGATATCTGTGGCTTGGACTCAATCGTTGACCTTTTTTCAGAAAACGTTGCATTACATAAACACCATTAAGACTGTATTTTCACGAATTAAATAATGAAACTTACAAAATAAAATGTTCATAATAAACATGACATGACATTGAGATGACATTTTGATTTCAGAGGTGAGGAGGGAAAGTGGACGGTGTGGCTTGAACTGCACCATGGTATCTACGCTATAATACGAGGTTTTATTCTATGTTTTCCACAAACATTTATTGTGGTGTTTTTTAAACAGTTGCTGTCTTTCAACACATAAATAAATACATAAAAATAGTAAATAATAATTATCACAAAGTCTAGCGTTGGCATTAAGCTTGGTTAAATGTGTGTTGTTGAGGCTCTACAGTGATAATACAGTAATAAAAATAATACATTTTATTTGTCAGAGCTTTCAATAAAACTCAAAGACACTTTACATTAATAAAACAATTACATAATATAAACATATCAATTGCAAACAGTAGCAAGTGAACACTTCTGACCAAGATCAACTAATTTGCAATACACCGCTTTACAACCAGATAGAGTGACAGCTGGATCAGCCAATCACACATTAGCAGAAACAACAAGAGAACCAGGCTTTAGCTTGAACGGCCGTTTTCCGCCTGGTCCTACCGCTTGACTCGTCTCAATTTCATATAACGTAACATTGTTTTTGGACGGTGTGAAGGAGCTTTAGTGCCTACCATCCTGGGCACATTTGTAAATGGTTAAGCTGTAACAAAAACACGGACAATTTACAAAGACTCTTTTTATTTGGATCCGCGTGACTGCGGTGGCTCTTCTCGAGCACACCCGTTTTCCGAACTCTGAAAAAGCAAACACAAATGGCCATAGTTGTCCCGCGCTATTCGGGGTGGCCAACTGATGGTGTAGACGATTTCTGTAGTTTGTAACTGTTATCTGTGCATATTTAACTGAAATAACTGCTTTAAGGTGTGTCTGAAATTAGTTTGACGTACCTGTTACCTCTAGCGTGCTCATGCTAATGTTAGGATAAAACATGTTTGATACTGAGTAGGGGGTGAGTTTTTCCCGATTCCCTATGAATGGTTTTTATGGATGTTACAGCATGAACGTTTTAATATTAAGAATCATGTGGTTAATTATACATTAATTGAATAATAAACTGTTTCATTGGAAGTAAAATGCAAGACAATGGTTAGTGTACCACCCCTCAAACATACATGTATTTGGTATAATCCAATAATCGTTGGTTGGTTAAGTTATACTGCTACGTTTGAGATCACATTGTAAGTTTGCAGTGACTTTGATTAACATAAGTTTGACTTGTTTCTTTTTGTTTTTATTGTTGGAGTATTTTTGGGTTTTGTGGTGCTTTATCATTGGTCACACTGGCCTGGTTAAATAAATCCCATTGCCATAGAACTTGCAGTTTTGACTTTGCAGTTTTTAATCCTAACCAGTTTTTCTACCAGCTATCCTGCAACAGCTGGTAAAAACTGCAGGGAACCAAAACTGGCTTTTCAAAAAGTGCAGGGGACACTTAAAAAAAAAGTATGTCCTATATTAAAAATATAACACTAGCTCAGCAGTTATGTTCATACCTACACAGGAAGAACATCCATGAAGTCTATCAGTTGGGTTTTAGGTTCCATCACGCAAAGAGAAAGCACTGGTTAAAGTGGTCAATGACCTCCCAGTGGCTTCTGATCAAAGTTATGTATCTTTTCTTGGGTTACTTGACCTTAGTGCAGCTTTTGACACCATTGATCATACGATTCTCCTCCATCGACTGGAGAGTGTTGTCGGAGTTAAAGGAACAGCTCTGTCCTGGTTTAGATTAGGGCTACAACTAACGATTGTTTTAATAATCGATGAATCGGTCAATTATTTTTTTGATGAACTGGATATTTCAAAAAACATTTTCCATGTCTTTAATCGGAAATAGAGCATTAAATAACAGAGAAAATAAGTGCTTACAATATTTAAATAATAATAGATTAAATTAGATAAGACTTAAAACTGCTGTTGTTTTCTGGAATGAGAAAGACATGAGTATAGATAGATCAATTTAAACAGGTCAACAAACGGTTTATTTACAGAATTAGGTTAAAGCAAATAAATAACAAAAGTGCAAAAGCTAACAGATACGCACACACTGGCACAATATGTAACACGGTGTGTAAATACCTAAATACACAAATTAGAGTTGCTTGAATATGTTACCTTAATCCTCGTCTAAATGTAATTTATCCTGCCTATACAGTGCAGTGTCTACACTCATACTCTGTCCGAAAATTAAAACTTAAGCTTAATTATTAATTACCACAACTGTGTACATGTTATATTTGTTTATAAAGCACATAAACACTGCTTAAGCTAATTACACTTAAATTAAAAGTAACACACATACTCTATCACTGCCATT
>JAUZST010006558.1:0-14763 GCA_034779995.1 Parotocinclus haroldoi
CTGGAGGAACGTTGTTTCGTTTCACTGTGTACTGTTAACACTGTATATGGTTGAAATGACAATAAACACTACTACTATTACCAGCTTCACACGACATCCTCAGATCCGGGGAATTGCTAATAAAATCATAGGTGTATGCAGCTGATTTATTTGACCTGGTTAATACTTACAGCCGTCGTAGATTTGCAATGCGAGCCAAGCACACACAAACAGTGTTTCAAACGGCAGAACAATCACACGTAGATCTTCTATCGTCCGTGCTCCTCTGCCTAGACATCAAGAACACATGCAAAGCAGAAATGAACCAGGAAAACTGATCGCAACACAGTTCTTAATACAGTAAAAACAAATAAAACATCTAAATAGTAATGGCGGATTGCTGGATAACTTGAAATGCAATGTTACACTTGGACAGATATGTCGGTCATTACAGGTGTGGTTTGATCAGACGATGAGTCGTCTTTTCCACCTACATCCATTTATCTTGTTACTAAGAAATCAGTGAGAAAACGCTTGGGGTGTTTTATGTTTTTAAGATTTAAATGGTGATTCCTTGGGTTGGGCGGCACGGGGGCTCAGTGGGGCGGCACTGCTGTCTCACAGCAGGAAGGTCCCGGGTTCAATCCCAGGATGGAGCAGCCTGGGTCCTTTCTGTGTGGAGTCTGCATGTCCTCCCCGTGTCGGTGTGGGTTTACTCTGGGTAGACATGCGTGTTTGGTTAATTGGTGTCTCTAAAAGTGGCCCTCGTTGTGTGACTGTGTGTGAGTGTGTGTCAGTATTGGCGCACTGTCTAGGGTTGTTCTTGCCCTTGCCCCTGAGTTGCCGGGTGGGCACCGGCTGGCCTGCGACCCCGTGTGGATTAAGAGGAAGCTAATAAATGAATGAATGAATTCCTTGACCTCAACCAAGCACCTATTTGACACCTAGTCAGACTTTTAAAATGGAATCAGAAATCAGATTAGATATAATTTGGTTGTTACCTGCTTTCAGGATCAGTTCAGTAGCAAGAGTGATAGAATTTATAACTGTAAGACCTACAGCTCCAAACATGTAGATCACAGTGTGAGGCAAATCTGCAATTTACAAACAGTACAATTAGTTAATATGAAAGAAATAAACAAACTGTTTGCCCAATTTTACTATTATTCTCCAATTGAGCACAATTAATATTTGTTTTTGACAACCTTTTACAGCAACTAGTAACAAAAATATTTCCTCCTTTAGCATAATGAGTAAATAAAACATTTGGGGATCACAGGCATTTTCTTGTACTGAAAACTGCGTTACAAAACCTTCCAATTGTCTACATTAAACATATATGATATTTAATTATATAACATGTATTAACAGCTTTAGACTCACCAGGTAAATGCTTTGGATGTTTAAACAAGGCTGTTGCTGATAGAACATGGATTAAAACACCCAACGCCAAATATCCAGCACTGTCTGTCAAAATCACAGAGACATTTCACATGGATTTATACATTTTTTAATCATTACTAGGTATAATTTTTTACAATAGTTGTCAGTTAAAGTGTTACAGATTACAGCCAATCACATTACACGATACAAACCCATTGTATTTAGACTTGCACATGGTTAAGACGAGCTCCTGACATTCAAACCGAGCATCACAATAAGAAAGAAATGCGATTTAAGTGACTTTGGACTGGTCTGAGTCTTTCAGAAACAGCTGCTTTACTGGGATTTAGATCACACGCAGTTCTCTGGGTGAACCTGACTTGTTGATGGCTGATTTGGTTCGAGCTGATAGAAAGGTAAAAGTAAATCAAATAACCACTCGTTAATTAAAGGAAATAAGCAACACATCTGCTGGGAATTCGAAGGTTCAAATTCTGGATGGGACCTGCAACCTGAAGGGCAGGCAGTGCATTGATGGTATATGGTGATGGACTGGTCGGGTGTACCAGAGATTCACCACTACCCTATCTATCTAACTATACATATATAAAGTGTACTAAAGTATATCTGTTAAAAAAAAACTTATTTCCAGAATTTTACACACTAGAATATAAGACAGTTTTAATGTTAGTTACACGGTTTGCCTAAACATTCCATTTGATATCCAATCTGTAATTGTATTGGGTGATTTTTGTACCTTTTCTATTTTCCAAAAGTTTGGCTGTATAATGAAGACAAGCTGCACCGTATACAATGGTTCCGACGACTCCAGTGACAGTACAACTGTAATCTAAAGCGAACAACACACACACACACACACACACACACACAAACGTGAAATGCAGTTCCTAACAGCTGTGGTTCATATTCTTCTAGAACTTCTATCCACGCTAAATGTTTAGACACTTTCGTAATACTTTAGACTGTTTTTCCTTGACACCACCTCTACAAGTATCTAAGGAAAAATAGCTTATTTTACTTATAAGGATAATAGGATAAGTAAAATACATCATTTTAAATGTTGACTGACACCTGTGGATCAGCCTGTGGAGAATTTCAGAAAGTCAACTCAAGTTTCTTTGGAGCATCTGGGACACCTACGTCAGTTGTTTGTGTTTTATGAATAGAACGTACTCAAAGAAATTGGTATAAGGAGTCGTGGCTTAATGGCAGGGTGGCACTGGCCAGCTGCACTGTCTTATTAGAAAGTAAATTATTATTGCACTATATCTGGACTCCACTATTTCTTGCCCAAGTTAAACTGTGCTCCTGATTGGGTGATAAAGAGCCAAACATTGTTCAAACCAATTAAACAAACAGTCCTACCATAGTGTAAACAACTGACGAAATCAGGACTAGTTCACAAAGATAAATAAATAGATTTCTTTTTATATTTGTAGTGTACTTACATTCTTTCCCTCTCTCCAGACTTTCTTCTTTTCGACAGCACAATAGAAGCATCACTGCTAACCATGCAATGATAAATATCACTGCCTCAAATAAAAGAATCCATGCTGCAAATAAGAAAAATCATTTATGACATGCCAATCAGTT
Source organism: Parotocinclus haroldoi (assembly GCA_034779995.1). Taxonomy (NCBI): domain Eukaryota; kingdom Metazoa; phylum Chordata; class Actinopteri; order Siluriformes; family Loricariidae; genus Parotocinclus; species Parotocinclus haroldoi. The sequence goes on from JAUZST010006558.1 coordinate 2,977, forward strand.
GGACGTTAACAATTATCGGACGGAAGAATCAATTCAGTCCATCACTTTTAAAAACACCACGCCACCTGCAGGTAGAATCTCCCAATGTGAATGCTAACATGTTATATTACTGTAATTATATCATATATACGTTGCAATAGTTCATAATTATATTGAATTGTAGTATATATTATGATGCACTATGCATATAAATGTCACTCACCACTGGAAAAGCCTCGCATGTTAATTGTAATGAAAGCATAAATACAAATATCCATCAGGCTGTACGGAATCATCATGAAAGACACGGCGAGGTGGAAGCCTAAGAAAATAAACGATGGATAAATAGCTAGGTCGGGGTTGTAAATATTTTAATATAATCACTTGTGAAGATTCATAGTAATGGCACTTACGTTTAAAAGGTTTTCTTCGAGAGCAATGGTTTTGTAACAAGAGCACTATCATCAGTGCCATGAGCAGATGTGGAATCACTGAAATGATCTGAAGGCTTACTGAAATGTGCAGAGAAGTTTAATTTATAACACCAAGAAAACAAAAGGTAATAATCAGGTGACAGAGAACTCACAGTCTCTGGCTTGTATGTTGTGGCACAAAGGGTTAATTCAACAAAGGGCAGACCAATCTGTTAATTGACTGTATACTGAAGTGTTCTGGTTAATACTTGGTCACACCACAAGTCTTTTTGGATGTATTTTGACCGCCTTTGCACATCAGGATCTTGATATTTTCCCAAACTTCCTGGCAGAATTGCTTAAGCTTAATCAGATTGTCAGTGAAGCTACTCCCAACTGGAGTGGAGCTCCGGGCTTTGACTTGGCCACTCTAATACACTGAGGTTCTTCCTTTTGATTGATTTTGGGTGTTTTTGCAAGCAATATTTAGTTTCCTCACACTTCGGTATTATGGACTATGTGGTTTAAATTCATTTCATTGACATTCATGACGTTTTAAGTTTTCAGGTCCAGGATGTATGATTACAAAACGTGGAAGAGTTTGACTGAGGAAATTCTTAAGCAAGATGATATATAAATATCTATATGCTGTTTAATGAGAACAGGTTGTTGACCAACATGGACGTGGACCAAAGTATAGTCATTTATAAATATATATATATGAACCAGTTTATATAGTTATACAGTTTACATGTTATACACATAAGTAGTGGGAAGTCATACAAACTAACACGGGAAACTTCCACACAAAGTATCTAAAGCAAAGTCCCAGAGTTCAAATTCATTCTAATTAAATGCTGCAGATGCTATTTCATTTTTTTGACCTCAAGATTGATCTGATGGTCGTTAAACGGCACATAACTGCATCGACACTTTTCTTGATGATAAGAGAAATTACTCACAGTCAAAATCTGCTTCAGTGGTGCAGGCAAAAATAGCAGTGCGTGCAAGTATCAAACCATTTAAAGCTTCTAGCAGCATGGTCAAACACACCCGCTGGATTGGTAAGTACATAACTGAAAAAGAAAAGGTGGGATTTTATTTCTTTTGTTTACTATTGTTAATCCTGCTGTTTTTTGGTTATGGGGCGAGGGTGCATCTTGCATGGTTTTAGTTAATTAATTAGTTTATTTATGGAGGCCATGATAGCACTGTTGTCTGTTTTCTAACATTTTTTACATACAGCTGTTTCGATTCAGATCTAATCTAAAAAAAGCAGATCAAAAGTGAGTCGTATTAAAGCGCATGTTCTTCCTTACCCGCAATAACAGCAGTGATGAAATACACTGTAATGCCCACTGTGATTATGACTTTTCTGACATCATTCATTTCCTCTGCTGCGTCATCAATGAAACCTGAATAAAAGATTAAAACCAGCCATAAATCATAACAAACCTCATGAAATACTTACTAATCATCATTTCACATGCACTTTGACTTTATTTGCATTTGTTTCTTGTTTCAAGAATCTGATCATATGGTCATTGTTTTAATATTCAGTATATGCTGAAAGGTTATCAAAGCATTATTTAATGATATTAAACATTTAGGCATAATGAGTAAAAACAAATTAATGATTCCTCTTTACAGCCGGCGTGTTCAAATGATCAGAAGACACTCATTGCTGGTAGAATTATATACAAAAATATAATTAAACAATGCCAGTGCAATACAACTCTGATTGGTGCATAGCCTTTCACAGAGGAAGGGAGTATGTACAGTAAATGTTGACCTTGGAGATAAATGATCACTTGGAGTTTACGAGTTTTTGCTGAATGCTACTTGGACTTCAACAGGAACTTAGTTCTGTAGTTTGTACAAAGAAAAAACAAGTTGTGTTGTCGATTTCTTATGATCAGGCTGCATATCTGTTGTCCAGTGGCAGCAAGAAACTCTGCAACTCTGTTACATTGCTGCGCCTGCTTCTTCTTTCTGATAAGGTTAGGTAGTTTGGAACTGTGGTGGCCTAGTGGTTAAGGTACTGGACTATGGACCAAACTATGGATTTAAACTTGAATGCAACTACAGACATCGGCTTGAATTGTATCAATCTATATTACAATTATCAAACTAAAAAACAGTTTCATAATGCAGACCTTCTTGGATCATTTGTCCTAGGGGGCTTACCCAGAACCCCACCCCCAGTCAAAGCTAGGTTGCCATGTTTACATTTATGCCCTTATCCAGAGCGACTTAAAATTAATACAGTCTTACAATCCAAGCAATTGCTCAGGGACCCAACTGTGGCAGAGGTGGGATTTGAAGCCAGGCCATGAACCCTTCTGTTTCATAGTCCAGTACCTTAACCACTAGGCCACCACAGTCCGTCTTCATAATTCTGTAAAGACGTACCTGTACATAAGCACTATAAATATGAGTTTAATGTAATGTGTCCTCTTTAAGACACACTAAGCAAAAATATTTGCTTTGTGCGTTATCCTATGTACCTTCATCGTTGGTTTGGTTTGCATTACTTACGTGTAGCCAGCATGGAAAGTGCTGCCATTGTTATAAAGAAGAGATGATAGGGAACAGCCCTGACCTTCAGTTCTTTTTGCAGGTGATCTGTTAAGCACGAAATAAGAGCATAATACAGTTATTTAAATTTGTCTGACTGGAAGAAACAAATGATAATATATTGTATGTAGTAGATGTCTACCCGGCAGTACGCTGAGATTAGGAGAGGTCTTCATCAACATTATGGGCCTGGCAATACTGACAGTTGAACACACAACAGCCTCGTAGAGAAAACCTGTGAAGTGAAAGTATACCAACACAACGTCAGACTCAATGCTAGGCGACGTACACAGTGACATGTTTGTTTGAAGTTGGTCGTCTTAGGGAAACTCTCAAATTCACCTTCTTTGGACCACAAGACGTAAGCGACACACATACAAATGTTCGGACAGAGCATCAGCACAGCTTGAATCGCTAAACCCGTTCTGCTAGCAGCTGGAAAAAACAACTGGCATGATGAAGCCGCAGAAATGATTTTATTATAACCAAGAATAAATAGTGAAATACCTTTATTCTTCAGCTGCCTGAAAGTAGGGAAACACAATCCCACTGTGATCAGTAGTGCAACCGAGCACAGCAATAATATTAATATGTGATGCTCTGAGAAGCCTTTGTGGAGAAGATAGAAACAAATCACAGACACATCCTCAAAAAAATCAAAGAAACCAGTTCAAAAGACATGGCTGACAGTTTTACCTACACACTGTAGAACCACGATGGTACGTTCTGACATGTGATTAGTGCGAATCTCACACATAAATTCTCCATTTTCCTCCATTCTCACGTCCTTCAGCTTTAGAGAGAAGTTTCCTTTGGGGATTTCATTAATAAAGAACTCAGCTCTTCCCTCATAGCTCTCATAAAAATCATCTGAGTTCATGTTGTATTTGGCGAGGATTTCTCTGTCATTCTTCATCCAGATCACTTCTTCTATCTCATGAACTGATTGATGAGAGTCCACAGAGCAGTTCAGTACCACCTCATCACCTGCGGAGGCAAAAATGGTCTGATCCGCCCCTTTTAGCAGGAAATGACCTGAAAGGATTCAGATATGGAAAAAGGTCGGTCACTAGTTAATGCAAAACTGAGTGATGCCAATTTTGCCCCTTAGATGAATAGATTCTAAAATATAGCACAAGTAGCACAAAAATTGTAATTGCTGCCATTTTAATGTGAAGCAAAGAGGCAACGACGGCAAAGTGGATTTGTATTTGAGTAAAATATGATAAATGAAATCAACTCAAAGTAGCTCTTTGAGTATATATGAAAAAAGTACATAACACACTGACATAATGCCAAGCCGTGACCTAGGTTTCTGAAGTAGATCTTGTTTTGAGAATTTAAAAGAAAAAAAAAAAGTTGTACAGTTCTGTAAAAAAAAGTCTAGAAAGCTTTTAGATATATACTGTTCATAAAACAATAAGATAAGAAAATAAGATAAGATAAGACTTTAATAATCCTGCAGTGGAGAAATTTACAGTTCACAGCAGTAGTAGAATGAAAAAAAGAGAATAAAAATGCTGAAGAGATGAATATCAAAGATTTAGAGATTTAACTTTAAAAAGATTTAGAGATTTAACCTAAAAAGTGCATTAGTAAAACAGTTATACTTTTATATATATAGTTTTATATATAGTTTTATACTGTAAAACAGTATAAATATATATATATATATATATACAGTGCTATATATGTATACATATCCTATGTGTACAAATATACAAAAATAGTTATTACAACATTTACAGATTGCACCTAAGGATTAGAGGATTATTTTATAAAATAGCTATTGCACCATGAGTTATTGTTGTTATTGCACTCCGGGTAAGATGTGTAAAGCAGTGGTGATGTATAGTGGTGTTTGATGTGAATGGGGTATTTGTAGGTGTCCCCTCCCTGGGTGTTGGGTGTGACTCTGCCTGTGGAAATCCACCACCATTTCTTTGATTATGTGAGCAGTATATGTAGATATAGCATAGTTGTAGCAATGGTTTAAAGACCATATCTACCTATTTCTTATGTATCTTTATAACAATAAGAAATGTGCATGCTTCAGTGTTTAAAAACTGAAAAAAGAATGAGGAAAAACAGCTTCTACAGGGTAAAGTGGAATGTATTTAGCATGACCCCCCCTTTTCACCTTACACAAAGGCATCTAGCAGCTTCATCCATCAAAAGGCATTAGATATGCTAAAGCTTACACAGATTGGAATAAAGATAGATCCGTGAAAAAAAGGATTATATAGTGACAATAGTTTCAAAAGCTTGAGATTTTTGGGCCCAGGCCAACAATGTTGTCATTACGCTATTGCTAAAACAGTATCGTGCATTGTGTTGCCATGTATTTGTAATTATCTTTCTATCTATCTAAGTACTGTAGGAATTGCTATTTGTGCCTCGTTGGTCATTCTGAATTCTGATATTACTCAGATCTTCTCAAACTATACTGCTCACAAATTTCATCATTTGTTATTTCATTGTAAAATATCCCCTAATGTATGTGAATAATACAGTAGAATTATCAAGCCTTTAGTTTTTAAGTACAGTACAAATGAGTAATGAGTACAGTACAAATGTGCACTTAATATAAGATCATGACTAAACGAGTTTACTAAAGTGTGATTACTTACCAGTAAGTTTAATTTCCAATACAGCTTCATTCGACTCGTTGACTGTGCTGACTTTACATTTGTAAACTCCAGCATCCTCTTTGGACACATTTTTGAGTGTGAGAGAGAAGTTTCCTTTTGACACCTCCTCTGGGGAAAAGTTCACTCGTCCTCTAAAAGACTGACTCTGGACTTTTGTTCCAATTTGTCCCTGCTGGATGACGTTTACCAGAGAGTCTGCCATTGTCCATTCTATCTGCAGATCATCCAGAGACACGGGGTTTACAAGAAAGCATGGCAGAAGGACTGTGCCGCCTATCTGCGTGACGAGTGGACCAGAGGGGCCATGGACATGGAGACCTGCATTAACAAAATTCACAATATATAAATACCCCTCTCCAATAAACCAATCTAAATATATAGCTAGGTAAATGTGCTCAAGTTGTTAGCGTTGTGTAATTTTAAGATCATTTAGTGTTTCACGGTTGCCAGGTCTGATTGTTCTGTACGATTTTGACCAATTCGATTCCTTTGGGCCCGTCTCTCTCCTGGGACCTGGCAGCACCATTCCAGCTGTGCTTTGTGTCCACTACTGAGTTACGTAAAAATGTAATGTCAGCATGGATGGTCTGGCCATTGGGAGTTCCAGGAGAGTTCCTAGTGGGTTGCCCCATGTGTGGTCCTCTGAGAGAGCTAAAAATGGAACCAGTTTTAAGTATACTGTACTAACATAGTAGTGAACTTGGCGTTCCCCATGATATCACAACAACTGCAAAAACATTTTTCAAGACCTTGAGAGGACCAAGACTCAAAAAGGGACATGTTTTCATTGGGTGGCCTTCATGTTACTGAAAAGGATCGTTCAGAGTTTAGAGCCAGAGTTATCTAAACAATCGAGTTAATTTTACCAAACAGAACCATTTAAGAAAATCCGATATTAATGAATGCGTCTGACTTTATCAATCCCGAGAGAAAGTACAGAAAAAAATCCTTTTTTATATGGTGCCTGGTTATTCTTATTAACTTCTTATTAACTTGATAAGGCAAATGCTAAATATATTCATATATTACTGTCTAATGTGTATATTTTGTCTTTAGGAAGCAATAGATGCAAAAACAGTCATTTTTGTGAGAAGTGTAGTTTCCGGTGCAGCATTAAACGTCATTATGTCCTTTCTGCTGGAAAAATCAACCATGTGTTAAAAAAATCCACCGTCATTAACGTTAGCCATCATAGCTATCGTTAGCTGGAAGAGTTAATGAACCAAGAATTTATATCACGTTTATGTCTTTACGTTATATTTTGTTATAACATGGAGTAAGGTAAGTAAGAAATCAGTCTGATCCTGTTGTCTAATATACGTTCCTGTTAGTACTTGGCTGGTAATATATAATTTTTATATTCTCTCTGGTGCCACCTGTTCTTGTAAGTACAAAAACACAACCATTTTTTAAAGTGTATTCACTATAACTGGCCTTATTTTCCTATTAAAAATACCTAGATTTCTGTTTATATAGCTATGGTTATGGTTGCCCTGTATTAAACTATTACCACTGCCTTTACACTATTATATTAACCTATAAAAACATATAACATTGTATCAAATTGCAGCCCACTGAATTTGCTCCCCTAAGTGTTCATTTGACATTAAGCAACAGGTGCCAAAGTTAAAGTATAGAGTAGTCATGCAGGTTAATTGCAGCTTTCCTTCCAACAGTAAACATGAAAAGAGAGACCACAACTTCTTTGGATTAAGTACAAACATGCTTTGCTCCGGATAAATCCACAACCGGCACCAAAAAGTAATACAAACTTTGACTAATAATCTCACAATAATATCTGAATGCCTTACCTTTTAGTTCAACAGCGAGACTGAGCACTAAAAGCAAAGATGAATACATTCCTCACAGTTTAGCAACCTAAATTACTGTGGTGAATGTTGAATACATTTGTTTTCGCCGCTTCTCCTGTGCTCCATTGGACAGGTAAAACGTGATTTGGCGGCTAATCCAGGTAAACAGCAACACCTCTTTAGTATGGCAGCTGGTCGAGTTGAGCCACATTCCTCAACAGTTCTCAGAAAAACAGAAAAATGTCTCAAAAGGTGGAATGTAGGCACTATGTTAAAAATGATGCAATTTAAAAAGTAGAAAGGCAATTTGAGACCATCAAATGACACCTAAATATAATTAGATAGACGTTTATTGGTGTAAATATTTGCGTAATCAGTGTGCCACTGTAATATCAGTACCCTTCAGAGTGAAGTTTTTTTTTTGTATCTATCTATGCATCTGTTAACACATTTATTTACAACCCCAAATCAGAAAAAAACATTGAAGCTGTATGGAACTGCAAATATAAAAAAAAAGTGATAAATGAACTTCATTTTATTCGTTAATAAACATCCAGTATCTGCATTCAGACCTGCAACACTTTCCAAAAAAGTTGGGCCAGGAATATTTATGGCTAGTAAGGAAGTAAAAAAAATAATGTATTACCATATTTTAAACAGGTGACGTTAAAAGGTAATTCTAAATATGATTTGGTACAAAAGCAGCATTCACAGAAGATGGCCAGAGGATCTCCAGTGGTCAACAAATGTGTGATAAAGTTATTGAAATGTTTAAAAGTGATTTTCCTCCCACAAAGATGGAAGGGATTTCCATATTTCAGTCCTAACGTTTTCTGATTGAACTTATTTTGCTGTTAAATGAGTTAATGTTCCTTGAAAAGATCTTAAGGAATTCATGTTGGTCTAAAATCTTTCGCATCAATGTTGCCATCAAGGAACTGATGGAGATCTTTGTCAAAGGAACTCACCCAACCCCATACCACGGAACACCCTGTCTTTTGGCGACTGATAAAAACAACCACATCAGATCCTAGCAGGTCCAGGTTGAATTGTATTCTTGAACTATTGCTTGTTTGAGTTTTTTTCTACTGGGAAGAAAACAAAGTTAAATGCTGTAAATGTAAATAATAGTCTGGATGAGTCTTTCTGTCCATTTTTTAATAGCACTTCATCTGACCACAATACATGTTCTGCTGTGTGATGGTCCAGTCCAGAGTCCAGTTGTTGAAATATCCCAGTCCCAGAAGTTGAAATATGGGCGCCGTGTTCTCCAGACCATCCAGACTATAATCAGCTACAATTTCAAAAGCCAATCGTACAGAAAAGCAAGTTTTTCGAATTGCGCGCATTACATGCATTCATCAACATAAAACAAGTTGAATCAGAAAAAAGATTTACACCAGGTTCGAGATATAAGTCATTGCCTGTGATTATATTTACTCTTATAATCATAGTGTAGCCCCTGCAAAGCATGGCAAGGAAAATCAAGACTAGGAATTAACTTAAAAAAAACTTTTTTATGTATTTATTATATTGTGTTTTACTGTTGGCAGTAGAGAAATTAATTACATTAGTAGTGTAATCTCAGGATAAGACAGTCAGGATGCTAGTACACACTGTCCTTCTACATGGGTGTGCCTTAAATGTTTTGCAATGGCTACATCCCTGAGGGTTACAGCATTTTGTCTGCATCACTGCAATGCCAAAACCTACGCCCTGGTAAAGTAGATCTGGCTGTTAAACAATTTCAACAGAAAGTGAAGGAATTAATAGTCCATTGCATTTACACTGTCACTGTCGTCTACGCTACACACGTCATTACTTTAGCATTTGCTCTCTGCTGAATGCTAAGGACATCTCTAACAGTTACAACCTTTAAAAGATACACATTGGAATCATCCGTAACTTGTACCCTTTATTTTATGGTACGAGGTAAAGCATGCTGGATATAGTTAGGAATCTACACGCTTTAAATAAGGAGTTGCAGTGGACCTGAAGAGTTGAAATTCAGACTTTCAAAGCTACTGCTGATCCTTTAAACCCAGGACTGATATAATGATACAATATAGTAAAAGATTTATTGTTATTTAGAGTTTATTTAGAGTTATTTCTGGCAGCTGATATCTCAGGGAGGTGAATCTGCTGTGTATTTTCTTGAAGTGACGAGTTTATCGATGTTGGTACATGTGACAGGGGCTCCATTTCTCGAACAAACTACATGGAGAAACAAACAACAAGAACCATTTTACACTCTACCAACAATAAACTGTATAGATATGCTACATATACACTCATTAAAAAAAAAACATCCAGATAGAAATATCTAATCGCTGCATCCTACTAGAAAATGGCTCTCAGAGCCTACTTTTGGGTAGTGTATCTATTGGTGAGAGATCATTGTCTCTATGACGCATTTGCCCACAGCTTGTACTGTAGATCCTCCACACCCATAGGTTGCTGAAGTTGGTCTTTGAGCTGGCCCTGTAAATGATCGATGGACAATAGATCTGGAGAAGAGGCCAGGAAGCATTGTAATCTGGCAAAGATATTCCTGGGATACCCTTGCGGTGTGTTCTGGAGCATTATCCTGTTGAAAAATGCCAACTGTAAGCCCTGCCATTAGAAGCAACACAGCAGAGGCATGTCTAGCAATCAACAATCTCACTACCCAAAAATATCCTCTGAGAGCCTTTTTATAGGGCAGCTGGGGAAGCACTGTTGTGCCCTCTTGCGGCAAATCCCAGTGTCCAATCAGACCAGGGCAGTAATCATTTACATATCTATCTAAGATATAACTGCATGCAGCAATCCGACATTTCCACCTGGGGGTGCATTTTTTGGGGGTCAATTTTTATATGGTATAACTATCAGCTTTTTTTTTTTACTCACATCAGGTCCTGCTTCTTTCTGATCGACAAAGTTTTGTTTTATTCTATGGAAACATGGGAATGGCAGTCCCAAATTACATTCAAATATTTTTTTGTTTTAAAAAACTTGGTTGTGGGTGTCATTGCCACCTTAATATTTTGCTCAGCTCTACTTTTAAGAAAAAAAAACTTGGATTAACTTTCTATGTAAATATTTTATTGACTGTAAAATTTCAAACCTTACCTGTCTTTAGTTCTCATCCCTGTGGTTTATAAAATGAACCAAAACACATCGGTTAGAACAACACAATACATCAGAACAGATTTATAATGAAACTAAAGTGATTGTATCATCAACATTTATTCTGTTTCAGTGTTATTCCTGCTCTCATTAAAGCATTTTCATCAAACCTTTGACATTGGATCATAACCTTTATGACATTGGATCCCCAGAAATGCCACTGCATTTACAGAAGGCTTATAGAATGAATCCTTTTGATGGTGTTGGTGCTTACAGGCATCGTAGATTTGCAAAGCGAGCCAACCGGAAACGAACAATGTTTCAAATGGTAGGATGATCACACGTAGATCGTCAATCGTCCGAGTTCCTTTCCCTAGGAATCAACCATAGTAATCGGAAATAAAACCGGCCAGCACATGCCAACATAGAGCATAGTTTTCATTAGAATGTCCACCTGGCAGTGTACTTTAAAAATTTCTAGCAAATAGTCATGCTAATGAGCCAAAACATTATGTCCAATTACAGCTGTAGGCAAGAACGTCAGAAAACAAATACGGCCTTTGATATAAATTTCGGACACTATAGTATTTAGTATTTCATTGTATTCATGATGTATAATCACATGATTACTTTCTATAATAGAAGGTAAGTAAACAAGTTAAGTCAAGTCAAATTGATTTATTTACAATGGAGCATTGTCTCAAAGCAGCTTTACAATATTATCTATATTATCTAAAAAGGCCAGTCCCAAATTGAGCAAACCTAGGGCGACAGCGGAAAGGAAAGACTCCTTGAATATAGAAGGAAGAAACCTTGGCAGGACCAAAAGTCAGTTCTCAGAGTCAGAGTTGTTGGACCAAGCCGTTATGGCCTGTCCAGGTCAGAGCATCTCTAAAATGGCAAAGCATGTGGGATGCTTGCAGTCATGACTGCATCGTTGACTGCCTACTGACAGTATCCATAGTGCCCATCAGTGTATATCCAATGTTATGCTGTACATCTGTACTTTTCTCAGCAGAGCAGGTGACATTTCCAATCACAGAGGAAGTGTATAGGGGCTGTTAGGGAGCCAACTTGAGCCGCCGAGCTGCCCGTCGCGTCCGCCATTACGGAGCGATCAGTTAGGGCGGCTTTTTATGTCCATCCGGCTAACGACGTGACAACCCACACTTGGACCCTTCCCTATTTAAGGGTCATATCCTGGTCCTGTAGGTTGCCACGTCGTTTTGGTCCCTATGCGAGATCGCG
>JAUZST010006559.1:0-14763 GCA_034779995.1 Parotocinclus haroldoi
TCCACCATATTTCACAGTTGGCATGGCACTTTGATGTTTGCGTGTCGTGCCTTTTCTCCTCCACGCACAGTATTTCGTGCTCCTTCCAAACGACTCCATTTTTGTTTAATCTGTCCTCCAAGACACGTCGTTTTTGTGCAGGATTAGTTTAAGCAGACGGTCTGTCTGTTGTTTTGAAGATCAGGACACAGTCAGTGACCACTGTCTGTAGAAATCCAAGTAATCCCAACGGGTTCACATACTTTTTCTTACAACCGTACGTTCCTTCATCGACTCTGTGAGCACCTCCCACTTCTCTCCATCTCACCTCGTATAAACCGGCCGTGGGCGTCGAGCCCGTGCTGGGGCCTAATGAATTGCCAATTTAGTGCTGATTTAATTGAGTCCTAGAGCTGCTCTAAGGTTGAGCTTAATTCCTGGTTTTAAGAGCAGCCTGAATCCTTCTGCTGTTATTCGATGCCTTCGCTTCATGACCCCCAGCAGCCTGCTAGCAGAGAGAGTTGCGAATGCAGCAGCGCGTTCCCCGCGCTGTAGCTGTTCGCCTTATTCATGCATTTATTCCCGAGGTTTCTCCGGCGAGGATGCGGGCGGGGGAGTCGCGGGTTTGCTTGTGCACGTCCCGTGTCGGTTCCGTTTGTCCCCCCGGGGTGTAGGCAGAGTCGGCACCAGGAAAGACGAGCGAAAAAAGGTTACAAGCAGTATATATATGATTAATTAGCTTCATCTTGTGATATGCAAATTCAGAGGAAGAATGAATGAAATGAGACGCGCTTGGCCGCTTCCTGAATCGAGCCATGGCCATGAAACGGTGCCGTGCCGAAAAACGTCTTCGTATACTGTAAGGTAATTACTGAGAGAATGAAAACAGCCGGAGTTGTAATAAGCCTGCCTGATTGAGCATGTTTTACCCAGATACAATACAATACAACCAACTGGCAGAAATATAAAAACGTCTTAAAATTGGAATAAGTTGTGCGGAGGCTTAGGGGTTAAACAAAAAACCACGGCAGGTTGATCTTTGTTTCCTGTATCCATTCGTATGTTGCACGAACTCCTCAATAAAACACATTAAACATCCTGCAGAAACAGTTCCTCATATGGTACCCAGGAGCTTATTTTTAAAGGGGCACCTTAACATCATAAACACTTAACTGTTTTTAATGGGGCTGATATTCGAATACGGAAACATTCACGTGTGGAAAAAGGTCCTTAGAGGTCAATTATTCAAGATGCAAAATCTCAACCGAACTCAAAAGAATCCAAGGAGGACGATCTGCTTTTTACTTCCTCTTTAAATTGCGAAAGCAAACCATAAGACATTTTGTATAATAAAGGTGTAATACAGTACATTTAGATTCGAGTATAATTTGTCAGTCTTACTATTGCGTGGTCCATATTCCAAGTGTTTGCTGGATAAGGTTGAATTATTGTTTTTTGGGATTGTTGTTGTCGTCGTCATGTGGTCATGCTGTGTGTAGTTTAGAATAAAATCTTGATTGCCGTTATATCTTAGGTTTGCATGCAATCCTCGGTCAGTGCATAAACGTAATAAAAAATGTCAAAATGCATGGCTAAATATATTGCACATCTAATAAAGATTTAGAAATTAGTATTAGATGAAGTCAGTGCTGTTGTTTAATATTATTGTTATGCACTTTATATACTAGGTGAGGATTTATTATTATCGTTCCATTATAGACTGTTACGGCAGCTCTCACCGCGAATGTCCCGTGTGCCCCCCCCCCCCTTCCCCAAAAACCCCCACTCGCTGAGTCTCTGACATTGAAACAGTGGAACTTTACAGCAACAAGACTCAGTAAACCCCTCGGCATTTTTCCTCAGTTAAGTAAAGAATCTGAGGGATTTTATGCAACATGCTTGAGTAAGGGAACATCTTCTCTTAAGAAGATGCCCCGTAACTTCCAGACTAACATGCTTGGGTCTTTGAGCACGGCCCTTAGATCTCAACAGCTTGGTTTGAATCAGTTGTTAGTTGCTCTGGATGAAAACATATCTAACCGTGGCTGTTAATTACAAAACGAGCAATGGGCATCGATTCTACCGTGAAAGTCTGCAAGCGCTTTAAGACCCAGCCTGTGTAACTTTGTTGTCGGTCGGTTGTACAGTTCTGTGCTAAAGGCCACCATTAAAAGCGATTATTGAATCTCGTTGTGAGACTCTCACTCTTATCGTAGTTTTTGCGTTAAGACTTTTTGCACAGTTCTGTCTGTCTATTCTTTAGCCATCTAATTGTCAGCTCATCGCTGTCCGAAGATGAAACCTCTGATGTATCGTTGTACCCATATTGATCCCATACTTTTCAGCCCACTTGCTGTTAGCCATGATGCCATATTGACTGCTCTGAATTCTAGATGACTTGCACGCCACAGCGGCTGTATTGATTTCTCGTTATTTCCTCCCCTCCTGTAGCCTCTCCATGGATCAGGGAGCTTCAGCCTCAGGAAAGGTGAGTGTTGCTGTTCTCCATCTGAGCACAATGTTCTCTTGTGCTGTGCTTCTTAACGCATTGATTGTCACAGCATCGCTGCTCAGCAGAAGCTCTTTGCCACTAGCGGTCGCCACCCCTACAATTAGAGCTTTGGGACTGCTCGTGCAATTAAAGCGCTTTTATTTTGCTCTGTGGTTTTGCGTCATTTGACTCGTTATATTCTTGATACCAAAATTGCTCACTTTCGTGCTGCGAGCGGCGCATGAACCGGAAAATCGTTCGAAAATACCTTTTTAGTGTGTTTTCTTTTTTTTTTTTTTCTCTCTCTCTCTCTCTAATTTAGCGTTTTGATTTTCTCACACTGTCCATTGAATGTTCAGTCAACCTGCATGTCTTAATGACTAAAACAAAGCCCGTATGCTAACGTCCCTGGCTTTTCTGTTAAAGTTATAGTTACAGGTCATTGTTTGACTCGGTATTGTCAGCTTTCTCAGTATTGACGAATAAACGTAACCATCTCTCCAAATAGCGGTGTGGTTTGTTTGAAGTCGATGGAGGGCACCGCTTAAAAATGTGACTTATTCTTATTAACTGTAATTGTCCCCGCAAAAGATTTCTGTTCCAATCACAGGAACATATAAAACGTTTCCGAGTGACCCGGGTTCTCGCCGTTGCTCTGGTCAGGTTGATATGTTGAACAGGAAAGGTCAGGTGCCCATAATGACCCAAAGGCCCATGCGCCCATCATGACTGCCAGGGTTTCTAAAGCTATAAAGTCCAAGGCTATTTATAATTTCCTGTTCACTTGACGCTCCTGAATGTCAGTGCTCGTTTGAGTAGGGGCTGAATCTGTGTGCCATAACCGCTAACACAGACATGGACAATGCCCACCTTAGACGGTATGTCCTGTGAATGCCTATATGCTAGCAGGCGGGACTTGAGATGTTTCCTGGCTCTCATGTTCCTGCTTGAACGGAGAGAGATGAAGCTGTGAGGAACTGGGGCAGGTCCACTGAGGTTCCTTTCATTTAAAGGAGCTTATTGCGCTCCAGCGGTGATTAAATGAACGAAGACACCGATATTTACCTGAGTTTAATGAGACATGCTGAACCAAGGGCACGACATAACTGAGGCCTGGTGTGACACGTATACCGATTTATTCGGAACAGAAACTCTCAGGTTAAAAATACAAAGCCTGCACAATAGTACCTGTCCATTAACTTCACTGTGTGCACGTATGTTTTGTTCTACACCTCCACACAGGCGCTCTACAGCTAACATTAGGACCACCTGCCCCGCTATGCACTTCGTGTGCATATCGATGCCTTTATAGGTTGCAAACTGTAGCTCATCTGTTGCTATGCAAAATGATCATCTTACCATCAGTCAAGCACTTTACGTGCGCCCTAATAATCTGATGATATAATTCTATATTATATATAACAATAATATAATAATAGAAACGTGAAGAGTGAAGAGACCAATAATCAGGACTGTTTAGAAATCCAATTTAGAGGTGGTTAATCTCTTCAGTAAAAAAAAGAACTCTGTTTTATCGTTTAGTTCTGTTTGCCGATACGACTGCAGACTGTGCTGTTGGGTCGTGACGAGCGATTGCCTAATTCGACGTGATGAGTACGACCAATCTCCAGAGGAAGCTACATCGATGCTTCAGACTTGAAAAGCCACTTAAATACATTTAATGCTCTGAAAAAATTGGGGGATATTTAATTATGGCATGTCTTATTTCTTTAGAAAGGGTCTGAATAATTATCTTTTCGAGCCGTTTGTAAATAATTAACTGTTTGAGGACATTCGTTTGATTTTCCTCTTCCTTTAATATGTACGTTTTACATTTACATTTTCCAGCATTTAGCAGACGCTCTTATCCAGAGCGACTTACAATTAGACTTACGAGCCTTCTTTAATTAACAACATTTACTTTTACGTTATTTAGCAGACGCCCTTGTCCAGCCACTTACAATCCAACTGTGAAACTGTGGTTTAAGGAGCCAACAGTGACAGCTTGGCGGAGGCCAGATTTGAACCCTAGACCTTCTGGTCCATAGCCCAGTCTCTTAACCACTAGGCCAGCACAGTCCCGATGACCACCGAGGTGCTCCCTGAATCTATGCGTGCGAATGTCGCCAGTAAACCTAACACATCAAAAATGGCGTGCCGTTATAAGTGTGTTATAACGGTGTGATTAGATTTTTTTTTTTAACCAAGTCTACTCTTGGTACAGTTTGGTAGCTGGTAATCCTTCACCAAAGTCAACTATGGACCGTCGTCTTGTTTATTACATGACCGTCTGAGGCTATAGTGATAAAGTAGCCGGTGCTTGATACGCAGTCGTAACTCTTAACGAGATCAGCTTAATCAGATGCAAGCGATAATAAAGAACCGATGGGAAGGTGAGCAATCTGATAACCCGTGTTCCATAAGCTTCCCTGCGACTGCACGGGGTTTTGCGCACAAACCTGCGCTTGCCAATAAGACGGATCCAGGCTGGAAGCACTGAAATATTGGACTGTGCTGCTTGGCTTGTTCTTAAATGGCCCAGGTATGGGTAGCTACACAGGGAAATGGGAGTGTGTACGTGTGGGGCTGCAGTGCAATCCCAGAAGCAATCCCAAGCACGAATAGGTAGGGGTGATTCGACTTGAGAGCGCAGGGTAACTACATTACATCAGAAAACCCGTTTTGCTCCTTGCAGCAGATGTTGTCATCATAAATTCATCACAATCTGCTCGGTTTGTCCGTAATTCATGGCTTGGATTTTATTTCATCAGTTGCTTTAACTCCACACAAGTGTGTAAGCAGCACTTTTAAAAGGCGACAGGTGGGGGGGAAAGTGGGGATAAAACGTCAAAAAAAATATCCCGAGGAGGGACTATCTAACCCGCCCGTCTTTCAGTAAGGACTTACTGTTTGCCCACTTGTCACACATGTTCATAAAGTCTTACTGTTGCCTTTGACGAGGTGTGAAAATAAACGTCCGGTCCCTTCGCTCACCTATGGGTGTGACATTGCTGCTCGGTGAACGTGTGCGATTAGATAGATAGATTAGATAGTGGCGATTCTTGCCCACTGACCACCAGCACGTTTTTAGATTTTAAAATCTCTACGGTGACGATGACAGGGGAAGGGGAGGGGAGGGGAGGGGAGGGGAGTTGTGTCACCCAAATCCTCAAACACAAAAAGCACAATAATCTGAGTGGCACAAGTGAAGGGGATTTTTACATTACACTAGGTGAAGACCTACAGGTATCAGAGCGACAAATGGAGCTGCTACACAATTTACTGTGCTACGTTTACACATCTTCGTCAACGTATTCCGTAAATTAGTGCACCCCAACATGCAAGTCCTGCAATGGAATCTTAAGTTCAGCTGAAAAGACTACAGTTTTTTTTTTGTTTTTGTTTTTTTATATGTGCACATTTTCCAAATAATTCCCTTACGCTTGAGCGCAGTAATTTGCATAGAACTATATAGAAATATACGAAACAGTAAATAACCCAAATCAAATAAAGTTAACACAGTAAAATGACGTGCTTCCGTTATATGGTCGGAGTCACTGTGAGCCAAGAAATATAGAATATAGTGTGTGTATATATATATATATATATATTATATATGATATATATTGTATTATATATATTGTATTCCTGTAATTTTCGGTCTATGGTACCTATTAATTCCCAGGTGTTAATTTTTTTGAATAATCGAAATAGGAATTCTGTTGGGAGTTTAACAAATACTGACTATACAAGCTTTACAGTCTGTGCCTAAAAAGTAAGAGCGTGTCAGCCTTTAGTCTGCTAGTCTGTGGTAAGCATGAAATATCTTCTACGTGGGATGCCGTATCATGGCTCCGAAGTGGTGGCCCTGGTGCCTGTTTTGACCTAGTGGTTAAGGTACCGGACTATGGACCAGAAGGTCCAGGGTTCAAATCCCACCTCTGCCACAGTTGGGTCCCTGAGCAAGGCCCTTATCCCCCAATTGCTTGGATTGTAAGACTGTATGAATCTGGATAAGAGCATCTGATCAATATCATAAATGTAAATGCAGCAAAGCGCTGCTTCTCTGTAACTGAAAAGCACGCAAATCCGTAGCAACAAAAGCTACAATAGTTTTTTTTTATTCGAGTCTGTTGAGGCGCACAGCACTGAAGCCATTTACCCATTTAATAAAAAAAAGTATATAATACTTTGTGTAGTCTTAAAGTAAGTGGTGAAGAACAAGGTCTCACTGACTATCAACAAAATGGCACGCAATCTTAATCAATTTTTCGAGTGTTAAATAACACGGATCAAAAGATGGCTCGAATTCTGTCTCTCTCTCCAAGTCATTCCCTCAATCAATAACCTGCCTCAGCACCTTTGTGTAGTGGCAGGAAACAAATGTGTTTTCGGCTGCTTCTTGAAGCAATGTTAGTAATTGTAGCCGACTTCAATACCACTCTCCATCCAGACATCCATCAGTCCTTTTCTTCTCCTTGTTGCTCTAACGCTGTGGGTATCACTGTTCAGAGTCGCTACTTATTTATTCTGGGCTTGAGCTGCAAACACATCTTTTATTAAATGTGGGTGTCATCAATCCCAAGCACAGGCTTGGAAAGGGGCCGTTTGTTTGCATAAAAAAATAATTATTATGCTTGTTTAAAGAAATATTGAAAGGTCAAGCAGTGGATTTCAATGGCATACAATCATGCTGAAATAAAATGGATAAATAGAATAAAATATATAAAATAAAAAAAAAATTGTCAAACAAAACTAAAATAACGGTTCAGGATTGCATGTGCTTTTGTTTTAATATTCACTGAGAAGCCACTTGGTGTATAATGATTTAAAAATATCACTGGGAGGATCATAGAGATCCATCTAATGCAATTGCATTTTTTGAACACCAGAGGGTGCAATCATGCTTTCCAATGCCTTAAAAATTACCCTGTCCTTATTTCTTGTAATTGTAGAAGACTTCCGTTTTATTTCTTTAAAGGGTTATACCAAAAAAGAAAAATACATTTTTAAAAAAAATGAATTCTTCTCCTTCAGAAGTAAAAAAGAATTGTTTTTCGCTTGGTGAAGCTACACTAGAGCATTTCCAATTTTTTTTATCCTCTTTCTAATAATTTATAGCTTTTAAAACTTATGAACAAAGCATATCATTATGCCCCTAGAAAACATTTAACAGCAGATTTGCCTATCATAGAGTCTTTTGCTAATGACTCTAAAGTCCCCAAAAAAGAAAGCAATGTTTAGTGCTCTGTAATTAGGGATAAGGCACTGTTTATTCCATACTAAAGTCACTGGGTTCGTGTGTAACACGTCGTAACAGGACTCAACTGTATTAAAAGCAGAAGGAAAAGCAAAGCATGGCTTTTTTTACCCCCAGTATCCTGGTCAGGCCCATGGGAAATGGTTCCGGGTCCAGAGAAATATCATCATGATTACCTTTATATAGATTCTCCATCAGGAAGTGATCTGTAAAAGTGCAGTTAGATTTTATATTTACAGATTTTTATATGTGGTCATTTCTTACAGAATACTGTGCAGAGGTTTGCCTACAAATTAGACCTTTGCATGTGCAAGAAGGGACGAGTGCCCCCATAAAAAAAAAAAGATGTTCAAATATTCAGTTGTTCAGTTTTTGCTTTGCTTAGAGACAGGTATCGGGTCGTAAAAGCAGTCCAGACAAAGCTTTAAATCGGTCTCTTGCTTTCTTTGACTTTATGGAGCCTGGAAATCCTGCTAATCCCCACGACAGAAGCAGAATTTACGGGTTGTTTACTTTATTTGATGCACTTGAGCTTCAGTAGAACACTGCAATATGACTGGAACTGTGTTCTACATAAAATCCCGAGGAACATCAGGCGCGTGTTTCCTTAGCGCTGGTTATGATACTCTGACCGTTTTCATGAATGAACATCGGGTCAGCAGGAAGGTCCTCTCAGATAAGGATGGGGCTGCAATATATGGTTAGAGATGCCAGAAAATCAGTCAGTTCATAACTGTCACGGTTTGTTTGAGATTACAAACCCGGCGGCCCGGGTGATTGTTTGCAGTTGGAAGGTCATTCAAGTTTGTTTTGTAGCCTGGGAGCAAATACAGCAAGTTGTTTATTTATTTATTTTTTTTATGATACGCTGATTATAGTCGTATACTTCGCGCCTGAAATGGTGACGCTCTCCCTGGGCGAACTTCCACTTATTGCATTTAGCAGACGCCCTTATCCAGAGTGACTTGTAACTGAGCTGAACAGCTGAAGGTTAAGGCTAATCCCAAGGCTTGGGATTTGATCTATGAACCCTAGACGGGGCGCCTAGCCATCGCAGGGCACACACACACACATTCATGCACACAGGCACACACTGAGAGCCAATTTAGAGACACCAATTAACCTAACGCATGTCTTTGGGCTGTGGGAGGAAACCGGAGTACCCGGAGTAAACCCACGCAGACACGGGGAGGCCATGCAGACTCCACACAGACAGGACCCAGGCCGCTCCTCTCTGGGCCTGAACCCGGGACCTTCTTGCTGTGAGGCAGCGGCGCCGCCCACCGAGCCCCCGTGCTGCCGGTGCGTTTAATACTTAATTATTAAATGATTTAGCCCGAGCAGTTGAAGGTTAAAATGCTTTGCTCAAATGTCCAGCATTGGCAGCCTGGCATCCCCAGAATATATCTAAAAATGCTTTTTAGATGATAAATAATACAAATACATGGCTTAGGTCAGCTGGTCAGTCTAAAATACCCCCGAACTTGCCCTGTGTGGAGGTTGATGAATTTGTGAGTGCGTCTGACGAGTGCAGTCGTAACCCTGTTAATAACCTTGGTGAGCCGTTTTTCCTCATATCATTATGGATCAGTTTAGTGTTTGCTTTTGTTTGTTTGTTTTATTGTTAGTAAAAGGCAGACGAAGCCGGAGTGTTGAGCGGTGAGCCAAAACTGGACAGCAGTAAATAATATTCTCTTCATGTGCTGCCCATGACTGTGCCACTTCACTCACGTCTCAGATATGAACCAGAAAATTTTGTTTCTGTTCCAGTAAAT
Source organism: Parotocinclus haroldoi (assembly GCA_034779995.1). NCBI lineage: Eukaryota > Metazoa > Chordata > Actinopteri > Siluriformes > Loricariidae > Parotocinclus > Parotocinclus haroldoi. The sequence continues at coordinate 9,506 of JAUZST010006559.1, forward strand.
AACAACACTTGGGCGTAATTCGAAACAATTCAGCTTGAACGTCTCGCAGTCATTTGCTTTACGCATAAGAAGCACAGCCATAAACAAGCCTCGCTCTGGACATAGCTGCTATGCTAAGCTAAAGTTCACTGACCCCAGCAAACCATTCGGGCCCAACACTCCAAGGGGTCGTGCATGGACGCGCTCGGAATGAGCCAGTCATTGATCATGTGGCTGGAAAAAATGCTTATAGAGGCTTTGATAAATCCACCCGCAATCAAGCAGACACGTTAATGTGGACTATTATGGGGGCAGGAGACGGTCCCTGGACGGTCCCAGTTTGTGCATGGCTGAAACAGTTGGTACGTCGGGTTTAATGATTGAAGGATCCGGGATACAGTCGTGCTCATAAGTTTACGTACCCTGGCAGGGTAATTCTTTGGCTGTTTTTCAGAGAATATGAATGGGAAAAAACCTGTTCTTTTATTCATGGTTAGTGGTTTGGTGAAGCCATTTTGGTGAAACACTCGTGTTTGACCTTTTTCAATCATAGTGACAACAGAAATTACCCAAATCACCCTGATCAAAAGTTTACATGCCCTGAAAGATATGGCATTATAACATACACACAAATGGACACACACAGGTTTAAATGGTTACTCAACGTAACCGTCCTCACCTCTGATCTATTTGCTTGTAATTAGTGTTAAAATGTTTTTATTTATTTATTTTTATTTTATTTTTTTCCTTCAAGTTTCGTTTTGTTGGGGTTTTTTAAATTTATTTATTTATTTATTTTATTTTTTATATATAAATTAGTTATCATTATTTCTCTCTCAATCTAGGTGGGTAGGTTTGGGTGGGAGGGTAAAGGGGTGAAAGATAAAGAAAAATTGGGAAAGGGGAAATAAGGAAAGTGTGTGAATTTGTCTTTGTATGTATAGATTGTGTTTTTCCCCAATAAAAAATATTAAAAGATAAAAATAAAAAAAAAGTCAGTGAGTTTATGGGCTCCTGACAGACCCCTGCATGTTTCATGATTCAGTGTCGCCATTGACGTCGTTGGATTACGAGCCATGGGGAGCCAACAGTGTTTCTATTATCATTCTTATTTTAAAAAAAAACAGCCCAAAATTACAGAGTCTGCCGGGGTATGTAAACTTGTGAGCACAACTGTATACATGTACATTAGAGATCGGCCGGGGATGGGAATGGGAAGGTACACCACTCAGAAATTAGGGGACATTTCATGATGGGATGTTTCATTTTGAGTTGAAATTTCCCCTTAAATTTTGTGACCAGTGATCGGCCGATCGGTGTCATATATAACCGATACCGGCACTTGGGACAAAAACACACACACACCGGACTGAATTAAGAATTCAGTTTGAGCGTAAGGAGGTTTAAACTTAAACAGTTCTGTTTCTCGCTTCGTTTATTTGTGGTCTGTTTAATTTTGGGTTCTTATGCATCTTTGATCTGTTTTATGTTTTGTCGCTAAAAGCCCATTAAATTGGGTTGTACCATTTGTGCCCAGGATTTAGCTTCTTTTTTTTCACTTACACTAAATACTCGCAGTAGGTACGACGCGTCGTCGTGGTTTAAATCCCGTCTAGAAGTGCGTCCTGACTGGATGAGCTGCGATTCAGCGGCTGTGCTTAGATAAAAGGCTTTTGTCATGGCTTTAATAAAGTGCCATTTAAGCAAGTTTGCAGTGAGTTTAGCAATTATTTTTTTGTGTGCTGTCACTTGTCGTTCTTAGACAGAAGGAAAATCCGAGTCGGTCCGTTTGAAAAGGAAATCGGAATCGGCCGAGAATATGGCAATTGGTTCATCTTTAATAAATTTGTGTTTCATTGTATTTGATATTTTTAGGCTTAGTCAGTGCTCCTCAAAGTGGGGGCGTGTTTCAAAATGACTTTCGTGAGCAGTGTAACTCCATGAATGGGAATGTTTGAACTTGTTTGTTCAATAAAAAGATGCATTTTGTCTGAAGTGCAATGTTTTAACTTAATTCCTATCGGGTTTAGAAGCAAAAGGGGTGTGCGTGTGTGTGTGTGTGCGTGCCTGTGTCGGAGTGGGAGGACCTACAAAAGAGGGGGACTGCAGAAAAGGTTTGAGAACCAGTGTCTGAACTGAGCAGATTTAAATCTAAAGGGACTTTTTTCCCTTTAAACTCTTGAGACCTTTCTCCACCTCTTTCCTCTGTTTCTGCAGGCAGGTTTTTATAAAGGCGTAGCAGGATCTCAGGTGACGCTCTCCAGTCTGGTGAATCAGAGCAGAGCCATGCTGGAAGAACAGGCCAGACATCTGCTGACGGAGCCTGAGAGGCACACCATGAACTATTACATCCAGGAGTACCGCGACGGACACGTCGGAGTCGAACAGCTGGTCATGGCCCTGTTCGAGCTTTTCAACACGCACGCCAAGGTGTGTTTTAGAGAGAGACGCGAGTGTGCTTAGCTTTATTCTGTAGAGACAGGTACACTAAATAGATCAACTTTCTAACTTTCTAACCAGAATCCCCTTCATAATGCACGTTCATAGCATAAAGCATCCATTTCTGGATCCACCGTGCACAAACAGCGGGTGTAGAATGAGTACTGATACACCGACGGGCCACATTTCTAGGTATAACTGGTATACATGCTGTGAGTAATCAGACTACTGAGGTAAAGATTTCGGCTCCGATTCTATCTGCTTTCTAGATCGGCGCATACTGTTTACATGACCACTGGAATGAGTGGGCGGCACCGCTGCCTCACAGCAAGAAGGTCCCGGGTTCAATCCTCAGGGTGGGCCGGCCCGGGTCCTTTATGTGTGGAGTCTGCACGTCCTCCCCGCGTCTGCGTGGGTTTACTCCGGGTACTCCGGTTTCCTCCCCCGGTCCAAACACATGCGTGCTAGGTTAACTGGTGTCTCTAAAGGCGCCCAGAGTTGCCGGGTGGGCACCGGCTGGCCCGTGACCCCATGTGGATAAAAGGGGAAGATGACGGATGGATGGATTGGATTATTAAGTGCATGTAAACACACTCGACACTTAATCAGATGGAGGAGAGGTGCAGTCAGTCCGTCCTAGAATCCGACCCAAATTTTAAGTGAATCCTCTCACACAGTTTGATTTGGGATCATCTGCCGCGATAACCATAAGAAATCTTGACAGTTTCGACGGCGCTGCCTGTTGTCGTACACGTGTCTTTCCTTCAGGGGGGGTTTCACAATGCGTCTTTTCGTCGCCTCCGTAATTGCCGCACTGTCCTCGTCCCCGCGCACCTCGCCTGCCATCGGTTTGCTGGCCAGACGGAGACGCGCTCATAATGGCTCCGTCCCCGTGCCCCATTCAAACCCGTAGCTCTGACTCGCAGCGTCTTTGTCTCATACCAGGCTCATATTGTTAACGGCATTAAACGTCCGGCGCTGAAACTCTGCTGTTTGTGCGTTGGCTGCAGTTCTCGCTGCTGTCCGAGGTGCGGGGGCTGGTCAGCGCTCAGGATCTGGAGCGTTTCGACGAGCTGGTGCTCAGGCGAGAGATCGAGACTCTAAAGGCCCGACAGGGAGCATCGGGGGCGTCGGGGCTCCACGCCGACTCCTTCTCCATGGTGTCCTACCCCGACACGCTGGCCTCCTCGTCAGGAAGCTACACAACCAACACCACGCTCAGCTCGGCCCGGGTAGGAGGCGCTGACTGTGTGCTTAGCCGGGTTTTTCCACCGCTGCAACAATAGCTCAGGTTTGCCAGAGAGAGATCAGTGTTAGAGTCCAAAAGTAGCAGGTCTTTTGCAGCGCAAGAAGGGAATGCAGTGGCTACGGGTGTACAGTTATTTGAACAATCTGTGTTGTCTGAATTCGCTGCTCTGTTGCATCTGTAACGTGGTTTGTTTTTTTTTCAGGCGCCGTTAATCTTTTTTTCGAATGTGTTTTTTTTTTCCCCCCTATACAAAACTTTTACGTGCTCGAAATGTCAGCAGAAATTCCAGAACGGTAAAATGTCAGAAATGCCAACGTGTGGACCGAAGACCAAAGTGAGGAAAATGGTCATTACGCCTGTATTGGTGCGAACAGGGTCTCGCCGTCAAGTTGTCACGATGGGAAAAAGAGTTTAAAATAGAATGATAGTCCAGTGGGTGGGAAGTGTGTGGAGGCTGTTGATTAGTTGAGTGCTTTTCCTGCTGAGCTGTATTACCTCTAGACTCACCCACTGTTCCTGTCTGCGTCCAATCAGGAGAAACTGCTCTGGTTGATTGATATGATGGAGGTAGGGCACAAAATACACACAGTGTGTCTGCTGTTCACTTTAAACCTGCAAACTGGATTTTGCTGTGGCTTGTTTCACTCTCCTGTTTTCGTTCCTCTTGTACACGGCTCACAAGTGTAAATTTCAGCTTTCTCCTAAGGCGAACTGAAGATGAACGCTCTTTTATGATCTGCTGTGGCTCTTACATAGTCTTGTGCAAAGGTTAAGCACCCCTCTTTTACTTCGGATGGTTCAGACCCCTTTTGTTTCTCTCGCCTTTTGTTATGTTCTGAAAATCACTCAAGGTTCATCAAATGTTCAAAATCTGCACTCGAGTCGTCGTAATGACAAAGTGAAATCAGATTTTGGAGATGTTTTTGCAGATGTTTTTGCAGATGTTTTTGCAGATGTATTAAAAAAAAATTTGTTTTTGTTTTTTTTACAAAGAAACCTAAATTTCACACGGACATGAGGATTCAAACCCTTTCTTTCAGACCGTGAGAAACCAAAGTTAAATATTCTGCAAACGTGCGATTCCTCCCGTTAGTGCCCAAACTTTTGCCCAAGTCTGTGTGTAGTGTGTGTTTGTGTTTGTGTTTGTGTGTGTGTGTGTTTGTGTGTGTGTGTATGCATGTGTATGTGTGTTGTTTGTTTGTGTGTGTGGATTTGTGGTGTCTGTTTGTGTTATGTGCGTTGCATTTGTGTGTGTGTGTATGTCTGTTGCTTTTGTGTGTTTGTTTGTATGTGTGTTGTGTTTGCTTGTATGTGTTGTGTTTGGTGTTTTTGTGTGGACGTGTGTTTTGCTTGTGTTTGCTGTGTGGATGTGTGTTGTGTTTGTGCGCTGTGTGGATCTACTGTGTGTGTGTTGTGTTTGTGTGGACGTTAGTGTTTGTGCGTTGTGTGTGTGGGTGTGTGTTTTGGGTTTGTGTGGTTGTGTTTGTGTGTGTGTGTGTGTGTGTGTGTGTGTGTGTGTGTGTGTGTATGCATGTGTATGTGTGTTGTTTGTTTGTGTGTGTGGATTTGTGGTGTCTGTTTGTGTTATGTG
>JAUZST010006560.1:0-14763 GCA_034779995.1 Parotocinclus haroldoi
GTGTGTGTGTGTGTGTGTGTGTGTGTGTGTGTGTGTGTGTGTGTGTGTGTGTGTGTGTGTGTGTGTGTGTGTGATGAGAAATTACAACGTCCTGGCAGAGAGTACATTTGAGTTTAATGTTCATGTTGACAGCAGAGGCCATATGAGTCCTTCCACATTTTGCCTTTCTGCATGCTATTGAAAGAGATGATTGACATCCTGTAACATACTGAATGATTGCCTTCATTCCTGAGAAACAAACCAGAGAGAGTGAGAGAGATTAGAAAGTATTTCTACCTATTTTGTGAATTTTAACCTTCTGCCTCGTTTCAGTGAAGTGCTCGCTAATCCGCAGATGACAGATACGTCACAGTGCAGCTATTTGCTAATAACGACAGCACTTTCTCAGCAAACCCCGGCTCATTTCTGAAACGTCAGAGAAAGAGAACGTGGATGGCAGTTAGTTTGCGTCAGCTCCTGTTCAGTTGAATTATTTAGAGGATTTACAGCCTGGTCACGCACCCAGATCCAGCTGTAGTGGGTATATATACAGTTTAGCTCATGAGCTTTAGGAATCTGGCTAATGCTAATGCAGCTATATGTGATTTTACAGTTTACAGCCAGAGGGTGCAGGAGTTGGAGTAGAGACTTGGCACGCCATGATATAACTGCATAATACCACACACTAGCCATGTGTTTTTTATATGTATGCAGTATATACTTATTAAGGGCCTTGTTGGTTGAGATGTTAGAATTTATTCTAATTCATCTAGTAATAGTTCAAATAACAGAAACAATAAGTATTTCTAGATAAATAAAATAGAGAAAATGCAGTTTCAGAGATCAGAGGCTACTGCACTGATGGAATGTGTAGCATAAACCCCCTGCAGCATTAGCTAGAAAGATTAAAACTAGAAGGTAACACAGCCAGGAGGGACAGACATCAGCAACCCTCTTCACCAGCAATCAACAAACCTAAATTATAGCAATAAGGAGACAAGAAGATAGCAACTCAACATCCAAGATCACCATAAATCTATAAATATCATAATTAGAGACATACTGCAGATGAACAATTGACCATCACACATGCAGATGAAACTGGCATTGACTAATGGGAAGTCAGCACCTCTGGTTGCAGATCCAAACTCCAAATGTACCAAGTGCACACATTCATTAGAGCGTGTGTTATTGTTGGTGTTAACTAGTGTGTCAGGTGCTCTTACAGCTCACGTTACACGTTTAGCCTGGGTAAGTTCAATTTTGTGTGTGTATCTGGTGACCAAACAGCATCAAGGTGTAAGGTTGATTTCCAATCCTATCTGTCTTGTTTGTGTTCATTGGTATGCCGCACCAGGGAGTTACATTTTTTGGGTTATTTTATTTTCTAAAATCTAGGTGGCTGGGTGTGTGGTAGCACAAACAGACCGTGTTTTTGATGTCATTTTATGGTGTCAACAAACCCTTGGCTATATAGTGTTGTGTCTATTTAATATTTGGGGACTACAAAGAGTTCCTGAGGCTTCATTGTGTTTATGGTGGATCCTCCTTAATCCTGTGATTAAGGCTTCCCCAGTATTTCCCACACTCTGTACAAGAGAGATAATGCAGAGTACAAGAGTTTTTTTTAAAGGCAGATTGCATACTCAGATTACAACACTGTTGTCCAGCTATCACACACATGCACATTTCAGAATCATTACATCATCGCATTTACACCATGAATTCAAACATAGACCCTTTGTGTGTTCTCACGGACACAAAGAAAATCGGGCCAAGAGACGTAGAGACAGATGCACACATAGGAATACAGAAAGCTGGAGTAGATGGATGTGCTGTTATACAGGCAGATGGTCAGGCTGTTGGAACAAGATGGACAGAAACACAGCTGGGAAAACCAAATGGGAAATTTAGAAGGTTACAGTATATAGAGGCAAATAAACAATGTGGTACATCAGTGGGGGCTGTGAGGAAAGGGTCCCTTCATTCAGATTTCTGTGTACACACATCTCGGTAGATCTCTCCTGGTTTACCACTACAGCAGCTCAGTGGTAGAAAGGATAGCACTGCAGAGGGTCATCTCCTGTCCACTGTCCTGTCTGGAGGACCTGTTCAGCTCACGCTGTCTCAGCAGGGAAGTCAATGTACTGACCGACATATTTCACCCTGGACATCATCTGTTTGAACTGCTGCCCTTTGGCAAATACTTTAGGTCTATCCCATCTTCGACAAAGCAGAATTAAAACCAGTTTTAACCCCAGGACTGTAAGAGAGTTGAACATTTCCAAAACATACTCACTGGCACCTACTCCCATAGAACACTGTACACTGGGACTGAGGTAGCCATGTGGTTAAGGTACATGACTATGGACCAGAAAGTCCAGGGTTCAAATCCTAACTCTGCCAAGCTACCACAGTTGGGTCCTTGAGCAAGGCCCTTAATTCACAATTGCTTAGATTGTAAGGCTGTATGAATTGTAAGTCACTCTTGATAAGGGCGTCTGCTAACTGACATAAATGTAAATGTACACTGCTCCAATGTTGTACAGCACCTCTGCTCTATTTTATTCGGCACTGCACTTTTGTTCTCAAGTGACAATATGTATTTTATTTTGGGCAATATCTCGTTCTTAAGATGTGCGTTATAGCCAAGAAATGTGCAATAACATATGCTACCTCATTTGTCTATTGTCGTTTTTATAATGTATTGTTATAGTCTTATTGTCTCTATTTTTTAAGTTATATTTACTTACTATGTGCATGTTTACTTTTTTTTGTTTGTTTGTTTGTTTTATTGCGTGTGTAAATACAGTTGGGTTGCTGCACAATTACATTGTGCACTGTGCAATGACAGTCATCTTATCTTATCTTATGAACAGTCACAGGGAGACAGTAGCACTGTGGGGTGGACAAACAGATTTAGAAATAGAATGAAGGAAGAAAGAATACATGGGTGGATGCACGTAGACAGATGGATAACAGTATACAGTATTTATTAGATAGACAGTCTGCTACTGCTCACGGTGTGAAGTCACCGGTGTCACCCTTTTGTATATCATATTATTCAGATATAAATTATCCCCCCCCCCTTCCCAAGACCCAGATACAAGTCTCAGACAAACCGCTGCATGTTTGAAGCATGTTCTTTCCATGACTATTTGGGATTCCTCTGAGGACTTTAGATTCCCCTTCATTATACACTGCTCACAAAAATTAGGAGATAGACGTGCCCAAGCAAGTGTGCACTTTCCGTACAATGGACAGACACCCTATCAAGTGTTGGTACCCACCTCCAATGACCTTGATTTGGATCCAGTTGGTATTTAGAGTGAATTAGGATTTAAATGACCTAAATAGGACTGATTGCATGTGCAGTAATCTACACTGATTTATGCCAGGGCATACTAGTGAATCAAACTGATGATCTCATAGGTGCAATAAACACATAGCTCCAATAGTGTACGTAAGTCATATTGTTGGTGTTGAGCACAATGTTAGAAACTCTCAGACATCACTTTACACCTGGCCAGTGTTTCCCACGCTATCACTGTCAAAAAGAGAATGATAACTTAGCCTAACACCACTTCTGTTTAAATTTCTCACACACAGTTCTTAGTGACACATATTTACACTTTCAAAGAATTTATAATGTGTAATCTCACAGACCGATAAGCTGCCTTACAAGAAGACTGACAGCCAAGATAAACTAAGAGACAAACAAAGAAATAAACAAAGAGGTGTATAGACAATCAGAGAGTGAGACTGACAGAGATGGACACATATATGGACAGACATTAGGACACAGACTGTCCAAGGGTAACGGATAGAAATGCATCCCGACAATCAAAGAGACAGAATAGCAGATGGAAATACAGACTTACAGGACAACAGACTGACAGATAAAGAGACAGACTGACAAACAGTCTTATACTTGTAGGGGAGACAAACACCTGCCAGATGTAGGGGACAGAGGGTACGCGTTAATCAAAAAGCACATTCATGTACCTGAACTGTAAACTCTGTTCCCCTGTTTTGACAACTGATTTAGATTTGTTGAACTGTTGCAGCAAAACTCTACGCAAAAACCCCTTCGTCCTTGATCGCTTACACCATGTGGTCATTTAGAAAGCACCAGCATCCAATATTGCTCACTGAAGTCAGCACAACTTGAGCCTAATTAGCACACAGTTATCCAGGTGGAAACATTACAAGTCAAAATTGATCTCACAGCATCAATAGATAAAAGCGTCCCCAGGTCGGTGCATTTGAGTCTTGGAACAATGGATACAGAGAGGCCTAACAAAGAGGTGGAAGAGGAGAAGATCGAGGAGGAAGCAGAAGTAGAAGAGGAGAATGTGCTGGAAGAGGTGCAGGAAGAGGAATGAGTAGGGGGATAGAGGAGGAGGAGGAAAGTGAGAAAAGGGTGAAAGGGAAGAAGTTTGAGGAAGAACAAAGAAGAAGTAAAAGACAAGGGCAAAGAAATGTGGTCTCAGATTTGTGCCACTGTATTTAATCGTCTACTTGCAGTGGATTTGACGATGAGTGAGGCTGGACAACGACTGCCATTTTTTTAGTATTGCTTTTAATTTGTCTCACTTTTTTTTAAGTTGTCTTTGGTTCTTTTTTCAGTAAGAGTGGTTGATTTACAGATGTTGTTCTTCAGGGTGAGAAGTTAGTGATTTGCACTCTCAGAAAATAGAGGCATCATTTTAAGAAATGTGGTTAAGCATTCGAGAAAACCTATAAAAAGAATAAATGTAACCTAAATATGCATATATATGTGTGTGTGTGTGTGTTTTTTTTTAGAGGACCAGATCCCGCATGGTTTCCCCACCATAGACATGGGACCACAGCTGAAGGTGGTGGAGAGAACGCGTACAGCCACCATGCTCTGTGCTGCAAGTGGGAACCCCGACCCTGAGATCTTCTGGTTTAAAGATTTCCTCCCAGTAGACATTGATGGCAGCAATGGACGTATCAAACAACTACGATCAGGTACAAGCATTCAGCAAAATGTACATAGATGAACAAAACACTTAATATATTATATTGGTCTATTAAATGGTAATGGTGGCCATCCAGGAGAATATTAGTTAACAAAACAATGTTTGATGTTTGATTGCCTCTAGTGTGAATTAACGTGAATAATTGAGTATTTGGGTGGAGTAGCACCCAATCTGGGTTGTAATCCTGCCTGGAGATCAGAGTTTTTTTAATATAGGTTCTGGTTCTACCTTGGAATTAAGTACAGCAAAGAGGAGTTTCCATTCAGGTGACAAATTCCAGTATGTTGATCAACCGCATTGGTCCTCTCAAGGTTACTTTTGCATAAAATAAGCTAGATTGAACTTGCCACTGCCGCTTTATGTTTGTTCAGTGCATGTCCCTTTTCAGTACATTATTAGGGCTGAGCCAGTCCCACCTCCCAATGAGATGAAAGTAATGTTAGCCATTTTATTTTGTGGACTTGTAATAATTGCAAAGCGTTAGCTGTGAATGTCATTGAGTGTGTGTTGTGTAACTTAATGAATCAGGGCTAACATGTTTCTGTTTGACTGTAATTAGCAGATTAGAAATGCCTCCTCATTAGTCAATCGACAACCTGTTTACAATTTAGCATGGCTGATAAACATAGATACAGAAAGTCTGAGAAAACGATTTGTACACAGGAAATGAACAACATTAAAATGGAACGATAGATTGGCAAAAAGGTTACGTTATAATGGGCTTTAAGCACCTGTTAGCAGTGGGTAAGGCTAAAATAGCTAAATCCTGTAGCTGTAAAGGTTTTTACTCAGGAAAAAATATACCGTAAGATTTCATAGTAAAACTGTAAATTGCTCAACAATTCTGCTATAAAGTTTTGATAGTAAATTTGGCCAATTCTACTGTCAAATTTCAAAGTGCTACTGTAAACTTGCTGGACAGGACAGTTCTCCTATGGATTTTGATGATCATTTGGCATTGGTAATTTCTATTTTTCCTGGGTATTTTTGAAAATATAGCTTATAACATCAAATTCTTTCTTCCACATGATCCGTAAACACTATATGACCAAAAGTATGTAGACTTTTAGCATCCCCCCTTTATTACATTTTATCTTTCTGAAACGCATACAAACAGGTTCCTATAGACAACAGGGATATACTCCTCCAAAACACTACATAAGACAAAGAATTACATATGCAGCTTATACTGAATACACACTGATAGACAGCGATGGGACAGCACAGTAAAGAAATAACAGTAGAATATACAATTTACACTCCCTTGCCACTTTATTAGGTACCTTATTTGGCACTTTATTAGGCAAATGTTGCATGGCAGCAACGCAATGCATTTAGGTATTCAGACATTGTGAAGACAGCCTGCTGAAGTTCAAACCAAGCATCAGACTGGGGAAGAAAGGTGATTTGACTTTGCTCATGGCATGGCTATTGGTGCTGGATGGGCTGGTCTGAGTATTGGGGAAACTGCTGATCTTCTGGATTTTCACACACAGCCATCTATAAGGTTTACAGAGAATGGCTTACAAAAGAAGGTTCCAGAGGTGGAGGAGAATAGATAGATGTGGTCAAGCTGATAGGAAGGAAAGAATAACTTAATTAACCACTGATATATGCAGAAGAACATATCTGATTGAACAGCACAGTGATTTGCTACATTGGGGGGCACTTTATGGCACACTTTGAGCACCTTAATACCAGCTGAACATATTTAAAGGCCAAAACCTAGCTGTCCATTGCCTTATGACCGTAGTGTACCATTTTCTGGTGGCTACGTCCAGCAGGATTACATGGCATGTCACAAAGCTCAAACCAACTTAAACTGGTTGAACATGTCAATGAATTCACTGCATTCGGTCACCAGATCTTTATCCAATAGAATGCCTCTGGGATGTGGTGGAAGGGGAGATATGCATTATGGATGTGCAACCAACAAATCTGCAGAAACTGAGTGATGCTGTCGTGTCGATATGGACCAAAATCTCAGAGGAATGTTTCCGGCACATTGCTGAATCTGTGACACAAAAAATTAAGGCAACACTAAAGACAAAAGCAGATCCAACCCTGTACTCGGAAGGTGTTCATAATAAAGTGGCCAGCGAGCATATATTGTTTATAGACACAGAATGGGATAAGGGAACATGTGCAGATCTCATACTGTATACCTACACACACTGGCTAATCAATCCAGTAGACATTACTACCAAAAGCAAATCCTTTTTAATTTTGTCTAATATTTCTGCCGTACTCACTGCTAACAGGTTTTTGAGTACATATTCCTAAGTCATGTCTGGCTTAGTCTGACATATTGGTGTATAGTTTTGAACTTATAACCAAAAATACTGTTATTTCCTCAGTCTAAAATAGGATTATGTCATATAACAGTCTGTGAATGACCTGAATGACTGTAGTGCTCTGACGGAGGTCCTTTCTCTAAGTTGCGTCATATCAGTTTGTGTGTCTCTGTGTGTGAAATAGTCTACAGTATACAGTCGGGCATAAGGGGACACACACACGCAAAAAAACTAAAACACATACGCTCTACATTAATAGAATACAAGAATCATACAGTTTATACTTAATGATTCAAATAAATTTCAAAAAATAGCTTTACGTAGACTTTCCAGTGTCATCATTTTTTGTTGGTAACTAATACTAGACCCAAACTTTGACCTGCAAATCTGAAAACAAATATTTTGGCTATTTTAGTTATTCAAATACATTTTTCAGCTCGTGTAAACAACTACATTTTGTCACCAGATAAATATCCCCACAGGGATCAGAAACACCCTTGTTATTTCTATCCTTCAGGGGATATATGTTCTCCATATGTTTAGCAAATACCTAGTCAAGCACGGGCATGTCCACACAGACACACACAAACACGAATCCACACATACACACACTATAGATGACACACTACACCGCACCGCTCAGGGGCCATAGAATTTATACATATGAATATATATATATATATATATATATGGATTGATAGATAAAGTTCTCTGTGTAAACAGGCTCATGCACGCAAATGCACAATATTTAGGGACTACACATACAGTAAAACACAATACAGAACGCTCTGATATACAGCTTACAATATACAGGCACAAAAACACACACGTGGTTCAGGTAGATTTACTGCATTATACTGAGGTTGGGCAATCACCCATAAATTGTATAGTGCATACATAGAAACACAGCAGGGATAACACACTATAATACACACTACATGGTCCAGAGCATTACATAATGCAGTACACCACATACAGTGTAATCTACACACATGAAGTAAGGTGGTGACACTGCAGAACACACTATAGAGAGCTTAAGAAAGCATATATACGCTTGTATGTCATTGGCACTCCAGGAAATAGCTTACAGTGCTCAGTGAAGCATGTATTCAGCTTATTCTATATACACACATACAGCAGGAATGGCACACTTCAAAACATTGACCATAAGGGCTATAGAATTTCATGTACAACTTAATACTGTACGCACACATGCTTTATTAGTGACACACTAAATATCATTGTATAGAAACCTTAGAGTACAATATTTGCTCCTACTGTACGTACACAGCCAGTGTACCTGTGTGACATGATACAAATCTCCAACATCAGTTATTCACATACATACCTTAGCACACATGTCCCGCGTCCCTGTTTGTACTAATGCCTTTTTCTTATTTGCATTTGTATTACCTTACCAGGTGGTACACCAATCCGAGGTAAGACTGCTGAAACTGCACAGCGTCATCATTTCTATGAGCCACTCGAAGCACAGTTTGCCATCGCTTTCGTCTGTCACCGTCTCTGCACCTGTCTATCACTCTCTGCTTCATACTCTTTTGACTCTGTTCCTCGACCTGTTTCTGTCTGATCTTACATGCTGCCACTGCACGAACATTTGCTCATCTGCCTCATTTATCACTTTCAGTAACACAACAAGAACTTAATTAATCACATAGTCATGATGTCATGATAATCATAAACAAACTTTATTCATTATTACCTTCACTGACCTGTTAATAATGATGGCAAAGCTAATCACATACAGGGAAAATGAGGACTACTTGTGCAGGCAGGGGTCAGGAACAGATGAAGAAGGTGTCATACCTGTGCATGTAGGGAACGTGTATGCAGGTGATGTATCTTATTTTGGTCCAATTTGTAGGTGTAAAGTCAGAGGCAGTAGCTTAGAGTTTGTGTTAGTCATCCTCTAGACCTTCATCAGTGCTCACAGGATGTTCCCTAGAGGATGCTAATGTCTGGACATTTTTGTATGGTAGAATAGTTTCAGTATAGCAGAGACGCTGGGGTGTTTAAAAGTTCCAGCAGCACTGTGGTCTGATCTGCTATACCAGCACAACGAACACTAACACAGCACCAGCCAATGTTAGTGTCACCCAGTGCTGATGAGAGTACCTGATCAGTGGTGGTCCTGTTGGGGTCCTGACCAGCAGAGAACAGAGTAAAGGGGGCTAACAAAGTGTAAAGTGAAATGGATGAACTACAGTTTGTAATTGTGGAACTACAAAGGGTTTCTATGTGATAGGTGGAATTGATGTAATGGGCAATGAGTGTAGAAATAAGGTGGTGTAACTAATAATATAATAAACTAATGATCTAGTGAGTGTAAGTCACGCACCGGGAAAGTTCAGGTGCAGTTCAGAACCATAACCAAGGTAAGGTCAAGAACTGTTAAACAGTTAAAGTCATGCTAAGTACAAATGGAGTATTTCTGAGTTAGGCATTAAGTACGTGCCAGCTGCGGTTAAACTGTTTTCACAGCTGAAGCAAGTATCACATATACGTAAAGGTAAGGATCAGGTTCAAGTAACAAAAGGGTCAGGAACAGACGGGTAGTGTAACAAGTGCAGCTGAGGTAAAAGTTCAGAAAAGGTGAGATAAAGGTCGAGTTTTGAAACAAGTGAGGTACACTAGGTACAGCTGAAGTATCAGTTTTGCAAAGTTAGAATAAGAACTCTTTCTGCCACAGTTGACACAAGTATGAGGTAAACTACATACAGGTCATTTACAGGTAAGGGTACACATAAATGTCAGGAACAGAGATAATGGTTTGAGGCAGGTGAGGCATGGGCTATGTACAGGAATGAGAAACCATGCATCATGGAAAAAAACTAAGGACTATGTACCTGTAGGTGGTGAGTTCAGATGAGGTACAAGATGAGTGATAAGAAAGGTTAGAAAAAGTTAAGGAATGTCGGTTTGTCAGTGTATCTTTCTGGCAGGTGGACGAGCCAAGACTGGCATCAGTCTGTGTTGTGGAAAGCTCGGTGGTAATTAAGTGCATACTTACTGTCGCACACAGATCCGTCTGGTGGTAAAGTTGGGGGTGAATGTAGTCAGTTCCAGTGTCACAAAAAGATTAATGGAAATCAGATTCATAACCATAGTAATCTGTAAATACCTTTTGTAATTAGTTTATTAAAGCTGTCCAGGTTTAGTGAAATAAAAGTTCTTCAGTTTCTACTACACATTATTTATCATCATGTGTGGTTAATGGACTGTATATAGCTTTTAACACATTGATAACATTATCTTTAGGAAACCGAGGATAGAATTAGGATTGCAGTATAGTTAAAATATCCAAAACTTTCAACCATTAACTCATATTCAGGAGATCCAGAGTGACAGAAGTGTAGTTATATATTGGCATGGTTCCAAAGTTGTGTTTATGAATATGTATGTATGTATGTGCTTAGGGTTTGGTGAAACTTTACGTTTATGTCAGAACTCTGAGATCAGTAAGAGTTTTCTTACCAACCAAGCAGGAGCTTCACCTGAAATGAACAAGCATGTGAAAGTAGTTGTAGCTGAAGTCAAGATTAAGACCAGGACACATCAAATCCAGACCAAGATTTTATTAGCCGAGTCTGTGTCAAATCCAAGACCGGGTGTGGCCGAGACCAAGACAGGTTAAAAAAAAATTCAACACAAGAATGAAAAGGAAAAAAAAGAATTAATTAATTAATGTAATCTTTAAACATGCAAGGTATTTGTTCATATATAATATTTAGATATTAGCCTAAATTGTTTTATTTTATTTTATTTTTCTAAATAGTAACTTAAATTAAATAATTTAATTTATTCTAAATTATTCTGATGTTATAATCTTAACTATATAATATATATAACTATAGTCTCAAGCCTCGTGTTCTGCTCAGTGTTGTAAGATGTGGGTGATATTGATGAACCTTAATTCTCGGTTGAAAGAACGGTTAATTCTCCTCCAGTATCTTACTACATTCCCATAGCACTTCAATTCCGTCAACAGTTTGTTGACACTTACTTGTCTAACCCATCCCACAATGCATTTCAGGAAGTTTTTTTTTCTTTTCAAATGCAGTGCTGTATATTCTATCTTTAGTATGTGTGCTGCCATCAGTCACAAACTGCATGATGTGTGTTGTAGGTTCATGACGTTAGCACACAGAAACTCACTCACAAACACAGGAGTAACTTCCAGCTAAGCATTCATATATGTTTTTTTTAAATATATGTGTCAAGAAAGAAAGAAGCTGAAAACAGGTGGGTGCTTACAAGTGACCCAGGCAAGTGCTATCTAGTTAGCTGGTGCTCAGAAAGGAAGGAATGCTAGATGTCGATTGGTGAAAGGGAAGCTTACACAAGATTTACCTGTGATTAGCCTCAAAATACAACATAGAATTTGGAGAAATTCATGTTGAGCTAATAGTCACTAATTATTCCAGTGTTAGACCGTAGATTGTGACCACAATACCATAATGGCAACCAAAAGCAATCACCTCATAGAGAACTTTAAAGAAGACAGTGATTGATGACAGTATTACTGCAGCAGCACATTGTATTTTCATGTTTGCTTTCGGAGGCCGCAGAGCCCTCAGTTCCATAAAAAAAAGCTGAATGGCAGTAACTCCTATTTATTCTTTGTCCTGGAGCCAGACAGATCCGTCCTGTTGCACAGTGGAGTCGGAAAAGCCTCAGGCCTTATTCCAAACTCATAATACAAACCCGCCAGACTATTTAAAATGCATAAATTCCCTTTCTGACTTGTAGCAGAACATTATAAAGCTTCTAAATTTGTTTATAAAACTGCCTGTTTATATACACAAGTACGCAAGCAGATCTATTATTAGCATATCAGATGTTTGTTGAATGTACTTGCCTCCTCCACTTGTGTACGCTGATGTTATGTGGAACACAAGTCGGAGCATGAACGTTTCTTTGTAACCGTGGTTGTGTTGACACTCCATGTTCTTTCCAGGTGCGTTGCAGATAGAAAACAGCGAAGAATCAGATCAAGGGAAGTATGAATGTGTGGCAACAAACAGTGCAGGGACACGATATTCTGCTCCGGCTAATCTCTACGTCAGAGGTAAGACATTGTTAAGCCGAGCCAAATGATAAACACAAAGGACAAAATGATAAGCACCGCAGAGCACATGTTAAATATCCAATGTTTACAGGTCAAATGTATTATTTAACTCGATCTACTCCTACTCGTTACAGCTTCGGCTCCAATCAAAGTCGTTCCAGAAACACACACCAACACACCCACACATCTGCCTTTGCCTTATCAAACCAGACATTGTTTTCTTCTCTAGGCAAGAGGATTCCACATCTGATGTCTATAGTGATTTCCTTTTCCTTTCACTTTTTAACATAGCGGGTCTTTTATCAGCAGCGTTCTCAGCATTAATGAGCTTTAACCATGATGTGAGTAAATAAGTGCAAGAGAGAAAAGAGTGCATCAGGATAGAAACAGTGGGAACTCTGTATGTCTTCTTTGGTAACTCCTTCCCCTTGATTCCCTATTGCCCAATATTCCAATGCCTGAAACTAGATTAGGGTTTAATAGGTGATGTCCAGGGCATGTCGATTTGAGGTATGAATAAAATGTAGGTGAGAAATGACTAATGTACAGGTCATGGAAAGGTGATGTAACAGACTAGAACAGAGCATCAGGTTCAGGTAAATGTGAGGTAAAGGTTACAAACAGTTCAGGTACAAGTCAGGTAGAGGTTATTAACAGGTCAGGGTCAAAGAGTTCTGAGGTATTTAACCAATCCGTTACGCATATTGTAAGGTTCATAGAATCATATACAAGAAATATAAGGTTCTTAAAGCTCAGTCCTGAGAAGGTATTACATTAAAACATGACATTGCATGCAAGTAAGGCCTGGTATAGTTCTCGTGAGTTCCAGGTCTGTAAATGGGGAATTAATAATGTCTACATGTATAACATCAAATCATATTTATTTCTATAATGCTTTTTACAATGGAGCGTTGTCTCAAAGCAGCTTTACAGTACGGCTGCATAAATAAAACAGGTGAGAATAGAGGAGAGTGACAGGTGTGCAGCTAAGGTAAGGTTCACATGCAGGTAAAGTGTTAGCTAAGGAATAGAATAAGAATATCATATCTGTATTGCCACTGCACAAATACAACGAAATTAAGTTAATATAACTTGCTTTTTAAAGGATAGGTAAGAATTAGAAGTGTCTGCAAGGCCAAAAAGTGCAAAAGCATATATTTAGGAAAAGAAGCAGAAATAAATATGGATAATATTTGAATAATATATAATAATAATAATATGGATGGTCAATATGGATGAGTGTAGAGTTAAGGCAAAGTTCAGGTCATGTGTGTATGAGAGATTGTGTAAGTAGCATGCCAAAGCTTGCTGCAGGATGAATTTGGAAATTCCCAGTGGATCGTCAAATGCAATTTGAACATTTCAAAGAGAATTCTGCCTTCTTCTGCTTGAGTACCTTCACAAATCTGTTATTAAGAAAACATATCCATGGTTATAATGATCTGTATTAACAAATACTTTTATTAATTATTACTGGGAAATTTGTGTTTGTTTACCATTCGTTGAAGGTTGAATGAAAGGTTGAAGGATGAAAGGTCAAGACAAAGTAATTTGTCTGTTGCCCTAGTTGTTCATTTGAGGGTTTTTTGTGGAAAATGAAATCCTACCTGAGGCTGTACCTGGAATGAGGAATATACTCAAATCTAGAGAGTACTACAAAGTATTTCATTGTAAATTACAACACATCCAAAATGCTGCAGCTTTTTATGTCATTCGTCCATTCTGTTCTATTGTCTATGCTGTTAACTGTTAAAATTGGGCAAAAAAGGTGACAATCTATCCAATATTAATCAGTCATTTGCAAGAGTGAGAGTAGACCTTAAAGGTAGTACTGCGTTCTGTGATCTATTACTGTCCATTCTCTGTTTTTGAATGATGGAGCCCAGCTGCCATTCATTATTGGAAGATGGTATTGCTGCAGCTAACTGATATCTAGTGTTAAAGGGTTTTGGCAGGAAGACTTTTTGTTGGAAAATCTTCCAAATATAACGTGCAGTAGATTAAGTTGTGATATTTCACCATACTCAGTTTTATTCCAACAACTAGTGAAGGTATGGTTTTCATATCCTGTGCAAGTAAGCATTCAGGTCTATGGAAAGAACTGTAAAAAAAAAACAAAAAAAAAAAACACACAGACCTTCTACTATAATTTGACAGAACATTTACTCGATCAGTTAAAATGAAAATAATGAGAAGAGTATTATTATTTTTCTTTTTCTTTTAACTTTAGAGGTTGTACCAAACCAAAGAATACTGGAGAGTGAGACATCAGTATCAGTAATCAATCCAAAATAAGCAACTACACTTTAGAAACCAGCCTCAAAACCCTGCGCCTACTATTTATAAATGTCACTTAGCCATTTGTCAAAGAACGCAGAGAATACACAAATATAAT
>JAUZST010006561.1:0-14761 GCA_034779995.1 Parotocinclus haroldoi
AAAAAAAGGACCCCGCTGGCAATCCAACAGTCAGCCAGCAGGGCGGAGTAAAGAGTCCAAAACACCAAACCCTAACAGTCTCACTTAATCAGGTCTCTGGAGGGAACTAGTCCATGGTCTACTCTTTTGTATGTGTGTGTGATTAGGCATATCTGCATTGACATTTAACTATTTTATTAAGCCCAACTATTCACAGAACTTACATAAGTTTCCTGTTCATAGATTACATTACACATACTAATTTTGAGTTAAAATAGTGTTACACACACACACAGTTAGAATCTGAGAAAACCGTTGTTAAAGGTCTGTTAAAGCTGTAATAAAAAGTATATGTTCCAGCTGAGACATTCTTCATTACTTTTGTATTGACTAGCTAAGAGGAAAAAGCCCATATCCTTACTGAGTAGTTAGCTTAAATTGTATATATTATTTGTTATTATATTTTTTTTGTAATATGTTGAAAATCTTCTGAACTTTCGTGCAGAATAGAATATAAATCTGCTTTAGAATTTGAAGCCATAATTGACTGATAATTTTTTGTCATAGTTTTAGGTATGCAGCAGAATCTATACTTAAGCATTACTTATTATAGTAATGTATAATATAAACTGTACATTCAAATATGTAAATAATATAAACTTACATAGTTAATAGTGTGGCATGGCACAGCAATTGGTAGCTTCAGTTTCTACACTGCTGGTTTCCCACCCCCTAAAATTCAAGTTCGTACTAGGAAGTACGCACGTCCGCCTGCTCTCTCCCTTTTTGCTATTGTTTGTTTATGTTTTCTGAGTGTGGTGTGTGTGTGTGTGTGTGTGTGTGTGTGTGTGTGTGTGTGTGTGTGTTTGTGACTGATTTCTCAGAGACTCAATGCCATCTGTGAGTCCACCAACCTTAGCTACATCCCAATCACCAGGGTATCAGCCAGTGTATATAAATGCTGGCTTTTTATCATAGTTATCATGCTCTGTTCTCATCCGTTTTCCTCATTGTTTATTTTCAGGACCTCCTCCACACTTGTCATCTCTTCTCTAGCTACTTCACTGTCACACCACCTCTGAATAAACAACATCCTTGAATGTCTATTGGTTTTGACCAACTACTTTCTCCATTGTTTCCAGGCAGTGTTCAACCACCTGAATCATGGAGGCTTCCCAGGTCCCCGTTTACACAGACACTCCTGACCATGACTACCATGACTTCAAAAGGTACCTGGTATCGCCCTTTGGCCTCACTAATGCCTCAGCTGCCTTGCAGGCCTTGGTCAATGACATATTGAGGGATTTTTAATCCCTTTGTTTTCGTCTACTTAGATCCTTATTTCCTCCAGAACCACAGAGGAACACACTGCCCATGTTTGTCAGGTCGTGTCCCAATTCCTGAAGAATCACCTGTTCTGAGAAGTGAGTTCCACCTTCCTGGGGTTCGTCAACATCCAAGCAGACCACACACAAGATCAAGGGAGTGTCAGAATAGCCCACTTCGTAGTGTCACAAGGAGATGCAATGCTTTTTGGGTTTTGCCAACTTCTACATACAATGGTTTTCAGCAGGGTGGCTGCACCCTTGACACATTTTACCTTGATTAAGCATGAGTTTCACTGGATGCAGACAAAACCTTCCAGTGCCTTAAGAACCTGCCAACTATGATGCCAGGAACCAGGAGCTACTGGCTGTCAAACTTGCTTGGAAAGAGTGGAGACACTGGCAAAGTAAAGTGAAGGCAAAGTAGGCCCTGTTCTTTGCCTGAGCAATCAACAATCCCATTATATTTATACTTTATACTAAGTGTTCCTGGAAATCTCCTGACCCCCCCATCATAGCTCTAACCAGGACAAAGCAGTTATTTAATATTAATGAACAAATTGATTCCGACGCTTCAAATACTTTGTTTTGTCTTATCAAATGCTTGCAGTAGAAAAACAATTGTGAGAAAACTGTATCTATAACAGATTCTGTCACTAGATGAACTGAATGCAGGCTCGCCCTCAATTATTATCTATTTACTGTTGATTTTATTTGCTCATCCCCTTAAGCTTCAGACCAGTTTCTCGAGTTATCGACTGAGTTAAAACACAATGGGAAATAAAACATAGTTACCCTTTTTATTAAAAGACTATATGACTACCCTACTTACACTATGTCAGTGACATAAATTATTTGCTAGCTGGGATCTATAAATAATTCAATTTTGTATCTGTGAACCCTTCCCAATACTATCAGGTATGGCACACACAAGGACTTGTGCTTCTTGTGCTTCTCTGTATGTAAGTCTCAGCTTTTATTTCTTTCCTCCCCTCCAAAAGCAATCAGAAGGAAGTTACAATAGGTTGTTAAAATGCACAAAAAGTCATATACCCCAACTGAGGAGCATGTCCCTCTAACTGGGAGGAGTGCAACAATAAGTGGGCTATGACCCCAGGACGGCAATAATCACTCAGTGAGAGGTTGGGAGAAATTGTGGTGATTTGTCCATGGAGTAGCAGAGCGTACCTTAAAAAACCTCTGAGCTCCAGGAAGATGGAAAGTAATTTTACAGTTTTAGAACAGGTGCCCAAATAATATAACCTTTTATGTTTGCAAAAGAATATGCTTTATTTTTATGATGTATGTCAGGAAAAAAACCTGTTCTGGAGACCTCTTAATATCTATCAAGTCTACCAGGTGCTTCTGCTGCCCAGGACAGGGGCTAGCTAACTCACAACATGAGTATCTGTGAGGAGGTCAGTCCATTACACCCTGGAAACTGCAAGGGTGTTTCTTGATACTTGCAGATCAGGGGCCATATTCATAAATATTTTTAGTGCTAGTGACATAATTCTAAGAAAAATCATATAATTGTGTTGCATTTTCCTCTTAAAGTTATGAGTAGATCATAGTAAAAGTAATTCAAAACTTAACCACTGAAAGAGGTCCTAATGTGAAAAATTGTTAGGAGTAAGGACCTGGACTTTTAGGAGACAAGTAGTTCTGTTAAGAAAAGGGAAATACAGAGATTTTTATTAACAGGGTCAGTCACACAAAACACCAAGCACTGTAGCCAAATGGGTGAGTAGATGACCTACCCAGAGGGGCACACAGATCAAGGTCAGAAAGTTTACAACCAGAAAACAATCCGAAAAAGCAAACAAGCCTATACAGGAGCAAAGATTGAGAAATGTGGAAAACAACCAGGGCCAAATGGGTAGTCAAACAGGAATGAATCAAGTAAATGCTCGGTATGCAACTAAGGTGGAAATGCTTTGCAAATAATGAAGCAAACAAAGGGGCTACATATGCTACAAACTAATGATAAACACCTGTGTACATTTCCTAGGAACTTGAGCAGGGCACTGTGTAATTGGGCACCAAGGAGAATGTGACGGTTATGTGAGTGAGATGAAGTCTGTGACAGAAGAACAAACCTCTGCCATGAGAAGGCAATACAGGGGCAAGAACACAGATGTGCGCTTGGTTAATTTACAGTGGCCATGGAAAAACAAATAAAAGATACAAAACACAATTATCAAACAAGCTGGGCAACTACTAACTCGCAAAGAAAACAGACAAGAGACTAACAAACAGACAAATGCACATACACCATAAACACAATAAACAGTAAACATAGGAGCTAATGGCTAAAGCTAAAAAAATGTGACAAATGTGCTAACATACACCAAAGGCTAACAGGCTAACAGTACACAAAAAAGCTAATGGCTAAAGCTAACAAGACAAGACAATCCCCAAAGAGCTCTTGAGAAACATACACAGGGGATGCAGAGGAGGAACAAAACAGTGCACAGGGATGACGAGGAAGAGATGACAGAGGGTCATGCAGAAAAAAGGATAAAAGCCACATCTCCTGTTTCTCATCATGAGTAATGTAAGATCGCTGGCAAAGAAAATGCAGGAGCTAGCAGCATTAGCAAGGAGTCCAAAGGAGGAAAGAGAGTAGTTCACTGTGCTTTTTGGAGACATGGCTACACCAAAAGATATTCTGAAAGTTTTCATCAATGGCTTTCAGATTATACTGCATCAAGAGTGGTAAGAACAGAGAGGTAAGGTTCACTGTGCTCCTTAACAACCACTGGTATAATCCTGATCACATTACCCTCAAGGAACGCTGCCCAAACATTGAGCTGTTGAACTCAGGTTTGAAGTGTAATAAGGACTATCTCTGGCTTTAGGGTCAGTAAAAGCAGACTGGCAGACCACAGTATGTACAGCTGCAGCACTGTGTGTCAGACAGAGTGGTCAGTAACATTGGAGCCCTTCAAGGTACTGCTCTCTCTCCCTTTCTTTTTTACGCTCTACACAACAGACTTAACCTACTGCACAGAGACCAGCAACCTTCAACAGTTTTCTGACGACTCTGCAATATTTGGATGTATCAGTAGAAGTGATGAGGACGAGTACAGGATGACGTTGAAGCATCTTGTCCCATGGTGTGAGCATTGCCATTTGCAGTTCAATGTGACAAAGACAAAGGAACTGGTGGTGGATCTGAGGAAGGGTAAGCTACTTGTGACCCCTGTGTCCATCAGGGGGTTCAATGTAGACACTGTAGAGGACTACAAATATCTAGGAGTACACATTGACAATAGATTAGACTGGGCTAAGTACAACGACATGCTCTACAGGAAGGGCCAAAGTGGTCTGTTTTTTGCCTGAGGTCCTTCAACATCTGCTTGGGATCTTTAATGAGTCTGTGGTTGCGAGTGCAATCCTCTATACTGTTGCATGCTGGGGCAGCAGACTAAGGGTAGCAGATGCCAAAAGAGTAAATAAATTGATCTGCAAGACCAGTGATGCTGTGGGTGTGGGGCTGGACTCGCTGATGGCAGTGTCAGATAGACAGATGCTGTCTTAGCTGCATGCCATTATGGATAATGGCTCCCACTCACTCTACAATACAGTGATGAGACACAGGAGCACATTCAGTGCGAGACTCATTTCACCGAAATGCACCACGGAGCGACACAAAAGGTCTTTCTTACTCGTGGCCATCAAACTCCATAACTTCTCCCTCAATATGTGACACTTGTGCCATATTATCCGTACAATACTTTTTAATTATATTGCTCATATGTGCAATAGTAACAGTTAAAAATTAATTTTAATCTGTGTGCAATGACTCTCATGTACAATAATGTGGACTGCCTTACACAAAATGTTCCTTATTTATTATCACTTTTACTAACACTTTTGTTATTTATTATATGCATATTGTTTAAGTACAAGCAAACATTTTACATTTTTCTCTTTTTGTCTTAAATTTTATAGAGCATTTTATGCTCAAATGAATGATAACAATTGTAATTGTAATTTGGGATTAACAAAGCATTTCTTATTCTGATTCTGAACATACACCAAAGGCTAACAGTACACAAAGAACCCAACTGCTAAAACTAACAAGACGAGACAATGTGCTAACATACACCAAATGCTAACAGTACACAGAGAAGCTAATGGCTAAAGCTAACAAGATAAGATAATGTGCAAAACCCAGGCAATAATGCAGAATAAACAATAATTAAAAGTAACAATATTAAGAATACAACAAACAAGGACAGGCAGAAGTGAAAAGCAAAAAGTAAGGAACACAAAAACACTGGAATGCAGAAACAAAAGTGCAACGAGACCAGATGAGGAAAGGAAAAGGAAGATATTTATTTATAGAAAAGGACAGCAGGTGGCAACAGCCCCACCTGATGTGTGAGAAAGGGAGAATCAAGGAAGAGTAAAGCCAGATGAGGTTGCTGTTCAGCACTAAAACAACATTCAATAGCACCAGCAGTGGATACAATGGACATGAAGAAGAATCAACTCACTTACTTTTACTATGATCGGCTCCCTGACTGTAACTGGGGAGTCCTAAGTCCTGAGACCCTGATCGATCATGGAGTCCAAGGGGGTTCTATGTGGAATTTGTTCACTTAGTCCCTGCTGGCAACGCCCTGGAGACTGGGGTTTGAAATAGCTGCAGGGCAAGCAAAGGTGGATTAAAGCAGTGCATAACCGGAGGTGCCCCATTGAGATCCTAGGTTGATGGCACGTTGGGCATAGAAACAAAGTGTGACCTGGTATGGCAATGTGCTGTCTGGAATGTGACTGCTTCTGCCACTAGAGCGGGCAGTGTTTCAAGTGCCAGAGAAAACCCCACACTGAGCACTGGGGCCAGGGCTGGTACAACATCGGGACATCATCGGGACAGGTTTCTTTCAAAACCCTTTAAAGGAGCAGGTGCCACAATAGGCACTGGTACTGACACAGGCTCGAGCACTGGAGAGAGCTTAGCTTCGGGCACTGCAGCGAGAATTGCATTGGGTGCTAAAGACCACTGGAACAGGCTCAGTCACAGGCAATGGGATGAACACAACCTCATGCAATGGAGTGGCCTCGTCTTCAGCCACTGGAGTAGTCATCACATTGGACTACATGCCATGTACTACATGGATGAGAAAACCTTGTGGTTGCATTGTCTGGCGTAGGATTACTGGCATGGAAGGGATTCAATGTGCTTTCCTGGGGAAGTCAGAGGCAGGTGGCTTATGTAGACGGTCCGTCTACATGGCAAAGCCCAGCATGGGACAAACCTACAGCCCCATCATGGAACTGCAAGCGGGAAGGGCACACATGGCATTCACAGCAGATATGACTGGATCTCCCACAGTTCAAACACAGACCGGTTTGTAATCTCTGAAGCCTCTTCTGGATAGATGATTGGCATTAATAGCCTTTAATTGCTCAAGTCTAATGGCTAAATTTATCCCCTGGGAGATGAAGGAAAAGGAGCACAACGGCATAACAAAGAGGTAAAAGTATATGAAACTCTATAGTTAGAAATTATTTTGAAGGGGAAACTAGAGGCAGATGTTTTAATCAATGAGATTACAGGTGTGAGTGGGCACCCTGTTGTATATAAAGAACAGGCTTTTACAAATTATCTTGTTCAGGCACCCTGTTGTATATAAAGAACAGGCTTATACCAATATCTGGTCTTGACATCATGTTTGTGAAAGTGCATCATGAGATGACTAAAGGAGTTTTCACTGGCACCGAGAGTGCTGTGAAAGAATGGCACCAATGCCGGAGTCTAATGCATCCATCTCCACAATGAACTGCTGGCCGGGGTCCATTTGAGTGAGGATAGGAACCGAAGTAAACATTTTCTTCAGGTGTAGAAAAGCCCTGCCAGTCTTCGTGAAGGTGATCATGGTGAGTGGAAGTAGAACCATGCTGTAATCTCTGATAAAGGTAAACGAATCGGTTGTGGAAGTCCCGACACGTCACTGACGAGGGTCTGAAAAACAGCTGGGGCATTGGTAAGTGAAAAGGTCATCACTCTGTGTACAAAGTTTCCCAACAGCACAATACCATCTTCCATTCATCACCCTCTTTGATTCAGAACAGATGGTAGGCATTACAAAGGTCCAGTATAGACAAGATGTTGACTCCCTGCAACAGATGAAAGGCAGAGGAGAGGATACCTGTTCTGTTTGGTAATGGCGTTAAGTACCCGAGTACTCGATGCATGGGCAAAAAGAGCCTTTCTTCTTGCCAATGAAGAAGAAGCCTGCCCCCAGGGGAGATGAAGAGGGCCAGATAAGTCCTGTAGACAGGCAGTTGTCGATGTAGTCCTACCATCACAGCTGCATGGGTTCCAGGTGATGGTGGGGGTCTCTCCTACAGCGGAGTCGGACAGGAGTAACTGGTTGGTATGATCCAAACCAGAACTACACGGCATAGTCAGCAACTGGCGCTGGCAAAGGCAGATGAAGGCAGCTTGATGCTGCTTCTCCATGGCTTGAATGGTTGAACACCGCCCTGAAACAATTCACGAAATCGTCACATGGAACCCCTTTATAGAGAGCTGAACATCAAGGCCCTCTCCTGAAGGAGGTTGATGACGTAATAGATTTTATTGGCATGAGTGGAAAAGGCAGAGTAGCACTGCCAAAAATAGATCTACAGAGCACTGCAGGAGGAACTGACTGAGGTCCCCACCGTAAGCTGAGGGTTGACGGGTGGTTCAGCCTAGCACAGTGTATCTGTGAAGAGGTAGACAGGGCCTGAGTAATCTTAACAGCTAGACTGGTGACCTGATGACACAAAACACAATCGAGTAGCGAACTAAACAATTTACCATGCTGTTGTAACCGTACCGGCTGGCAGGGTCTGAAAATCCACAGGTTCCATAAAAGGCCAGAATGTACTGTCATGGGTCTAAGGTTTTTGGAAGTTATGGCTAGGAACCAAAATGCAGAAGCACAGACAAAGCCACCAATATGGTCACAACAACAAGCAAATTTATTGATGTACATACAAAACAAATCCCTTCAAAGGGATGTGAGTTGCATAGCGAATCGTCCATTGATGAAAGTGTAATGCCGTTATAGGACAGCTTCACAGAAGATCAGACGAGTGCAGGGTTCCAGGCTCAAGATAATATAAATTATAAACAAAATGACAGCTTGGGTGACCCGACAGCAGCTAGGCTAATAGCCAGATACTGACTAAACAGACAATGGAGAGTTGTGGAAGATTGCACCAATGTTTCATGGTGAGGAGATAAATAAAAGTCAGGTTCAGGCAATTAGGCAGAGGAGGAAGTGGTTGTGGCAAAATCTGGTCCAATAGACCACAGCAATGGAACGAACCAAAACAAAGCAAGCTAATGGGTCGGGGGAAAATAGCAAAATGGGAGAAAAGCAAAGAGGCAACGATAGGCAGGAAATGGCAAAACTGAAATGAAACTAACGCAAACCTTTACACAGTCTGTGATTTTTCGTGACTGCACCATCTTCAATGTTGTCCCATGAAAAGATATAATTCAGTAGTTACAAAAATCTGAGGTGTGTGCTCACTTTTGTGAGATAATATATGCCACTTACAGTTAATTTTTGATCGCTTTCCTGTTAATCTCGGTTCTCTTTATATAGTTTTCTAGATCTAATGGTGATTTGGATCATATTTAATGCAGACATATGGTAAATATGAAAATGTTCACAACTTTCAAGCACCACTATATACTTTCACTGCGGTCTCTCATAATCCTTTCGAAATGTTTGCTCACAATTATAAGACAAAAATTATGGTCATAACTAAAAAATGCAGTTAATTAAATCTTCTGTTTCATGCCAGCCCGAACTACTGATGTTGCTATTTGAATAAATTTTCATTCAAATTCACAGTTGTGTTTGTGGTTTTTTACAAAGGAACATTGTCTCAAAGCAGCTTTATTGAGAGCCTGGTCCAAAAAGGCCTCCAGGAACAGATGTGGTTTTAAAAGGCAGAGGGATTAACAGCTGGGAGAGAAACAAATTATTTGTTCAGCTATATGGGTCACTAAAAAGCTGGCCATTGTGCAATGTGAGCCCTAGCAATAGCAGCATAAAGCAATATATAAACCAATAAACCATCAGAGATATGGGGCTCCCTGAAACATCAGCATTCCACCACTTTGAATGTAAATTTTGCCAAATGAATGATAAGGTAGGATTTTTTCTAAGGAGACTGGTCAAAAGAGTTGTCTGATTTCTGAGTATCTGAATTCCAAATGGAGGCTCAGCAAATCAGCTGATTCTGTGAACATTCAGGCTTTTTTGACATAACAACATACCCTTATCTATATTATTTAATGTACAGTTCTAGCACTGAAATATTCTACCGAAATATTAGCTACCGACTAATCATTAACTCCCACATGTAAAATAAGCACTAATGACGGGTATAAAATGAGTGAACATACTGCACTCAGCGCAGGGAATGAGAAATAGGGGAGCCATAACAGAAATACTTACCTTTAGTAAGTAGGTCTGAAGTATTTCAAGCATTCAGCAAAACAGTTTCAAAGGTAAGGCATCCTTAATTCTACCTAATTCATGTAGCAAGGGCCCAAGTTAGTCCTCTAGTGTAATCTTGGCATCACCACAGGTATGACGATCGGAACAGATGTCAGCAGATTCAGTTCCAAAAGACACCACACAAGTGTAGTCCAGTATCAACATCTTGCCTTCAACCCAAAATTGGGACAGTATGGAAAATGCATAAAAAATATAGTTTCTTACATTTACTTGACTTTTATTTCATTGCATTTCAGTTTGAACCTGATATATGTAATGTTTTGTTTATTTGTTAACAAATATGGGGTAATTTAAAGCTAGTAAAAAGCTAAATAATTATATGATTTCAAATAGTAGATACAACAGCTGGTATAAAAGCAGCATTCAGGAAAGGCTGAGTCTTTAATGAGCAAAGTTGCCCAGAGCACAGAATCTCCAGAAAATTATTGAAATGTTTAAATACAATGTACCTTAAAAATGCACTTTCCCTCTACAGTGCATAATATAATTGAATGTTTTAATTAATTAGAAAGAATTTTAGTCCATAAAAGCCAAGGGAGCAAGCTTAAGCTGAATGCCAGTCATCGTCAATCCCTGCGTCACAACTGTGGTCCAGATTAAACATTGTTTCAGACCTTTTTTTAGAAAAAAACGTTCAGATGGTTGTTAGCAACAAGATTATAAGGTTATGGGACTGTGTCAGCACCCTTAGCAAAGGTAATTTACACTTCTGTGATGCCACTATTAATGTAGAAACGTACATTGAGATCTTAGAGAAGCATATGCTGCCTTCAATATGTGATCTTTTCCAGGGATGTCCATGCAATATTGAACCACAAGTTGCACACATTACAAAGAGAATTTTGAAACATAGAATGCAACTGTTAGGGTCAGAGAGTTTCCCCCTGTGGCCACTGGGGAGAGTCGAGCCGTGCCTTCAGAAAACAGCTGGGGTCAAGCAGGTAGTTCCAGATTGCGGCACAGAACTACTACTACTTCCTTCTTCCTGCCTAAAAAGCGGTGGTAGCTTGCTAGTTGTTTTTCATTGCTATGAACTAAGGTCTCCTGGTTACTTTGTAGCAAGCTCTTGCTGCCTTTCGAGGGGGAGTGCTTGCTATCATGTTAACCAGGAGCTTTCTTTCTCAGCTTGCAAGCTCTGGATGCCCCCTGATCACTGCATTTAAGGAACGCATTTTTGTTCTGTCCTTGGCTGTTTGTATATTTTTGTATATTGACAATAAGACAGTTTGCACTCATGCTGCCATGTGGTAAAGGTTTTATATGAATATGAATCTATGATTGAATTTTTTGGACTGAAATCAAAATACTGTATTTGCAGAACACCAAACACAACAAGTACACGGCATCTATGTAAAAATGTAACATTATATTGTTTGTATTGTTATATATTGTAATATATAACATTATACTGTATATTTGATGCCACCAAGTACACCAAAATTATTTGGAATAATTGCGACCTTCTGCTAGACTGATGGAAATTTGCAGGAGATTCACGTTCCAGTATGACAGTGACCCTAAACATGCCACCAAAAACAATCCAATGGTTTAAGCTTCCAGTTCACATCTCTGGCCTAAACATGAACTTTGTATGATCTTGAAGAAAGTGACTAAGCAATTTTGCAAGGAAAAACGGGCAAACATGCATTGGATATGTGCTACAGACAAAACCAAACACCAATACAGCCATAGTTGAACCAGAATTATACTCTACAAATGAAACATTTTTCCAAATATGGGTTATTCTACCCATTATTCTTTTCATGTTTTTCTTTATTTTCTGAACTGCTGGTTTTCTTCTTGCTTTATTTAATGGTTTTGTGTTTCAGGCTGTTAGACAAAAAATATTTCACATGAGTATGATGATTTTCTATAGACACTGTAAAAGCATAACTAAAAGTGAAGATCATAATAACAGTCTTGAGGGTTTTCTGGGACAGCATTTCACCACTACAACATCAACAAAACTGAGTGATTGTGTGAGAGGGGTGCAATGACAGCACCAATATCTATGACTTTAAACCCTAAGCTCTGTTTCTAAAGTTGAGTTATCTAAACTTAAAGATTTATGGTGTGTTTCAGTCCTTAACAATGATAGGTTTATTCCACAATTGAGGGACTTTGTAAGACAATGCTTCTCACCCTGTAGTGATTTTAATTAAAAAGACTAAAAGAAACACTGTATCTCGTGACTCAATCAATTGTCTTGGCTTGTATAATTCAGTGAGTGTCCACAGAACCTGTAGGCCACAACACTTTGTAGAACTTTGCATATTAATAGAGGTATAAGAGAATAAATTAAATATTCCACCTCTGGGTGGAGATAGCCCAGAACAGGCCATCCAGATGTACAAGGTTCAGGCGGAATGAAGGAGGAGCTTGGCACAAACCTTTGAGCCAGGCGACGGGTTCTGGCTCTTGACTAAGGATTTTAATCTCCAGGGGAGTAAGAAACTTTTGCCCAAATTTGTAGGACCATACAAGATCATGAAATAATAATAATGTTACTTCTAAATGGTGTCTCCCTGCTTACCTGTGTACTCACCCCTCTTTTTACTTCTTAAACCCTGGGTGCCAGGTCCACTGGCCACTGACCTCCTACTGAGTCTCTGACCTCCATTGTGGTCGATGGTGCCCCTGCCTACATGGTCCGCCGTCTACTAGACTCTCAGCGACGTGGATCTCAGCTCCAGTATCTCGTTGACTGGAGGAACACTGCTGGGTGGGCCAAGAACAACCTGGACCTGCTCCTCACTCACAAGTTCCACGCCTCTCACCCAGACCGACCAGCTCCGCTCTTGCAGGTCAGCTCACCAACCCAGTCCGGGATTCCTTGTCCTTCTAATCATGCACACCAGGTGCTCATTATCTTGCCCCTATATATCACTTGTTCACCTCACATCCCCTGCGATTACCTGTCTGTTAGTTCACTCCTTGGTTTTAAGTTCTTTGTAATTGTTTATCATGTTACTTACCTGGCTCTTTTTACCTGTTTCCATCTACCAACCTCATCCTGTGTCTGTCCCTATTTGGCTGTTGTTTGGATATACCATGCTCGACTTTTTGACTGTTTGACTCTGTGTTATGCCTGCCTTGTCTTTTTCACTGTTTTGCTCCCAGTCTACATTGCAGTAGAGCAATAGTAATAAAATTATTTGTATGATCAAGCTTTGTATGTAGTTCTAATTAGCCTGCCATGCTGTAAACTGACTCAAGGCTCTATAATAACTATTCCATTAGACATCTTTCACTATAAACAAATCTTGAGATTATGAAAAAGGCGACCTAATGATGTTGCTAATTTACAAAATGACATATATGACAAATATCTCTTCCTGGATAATGGACACAGAAGGAGTAGCAGAATAAGTGTGAATTGTTTTACCAAGACATAAATTTGCGATAATACATTCAGAAATAAAGGACAGTCAAAAACATGAGATTGAGTTGTAAGAAAAAAGGCAGAGGACTTGCACTTTAGAAAATCAAATATGAGTCAAATCTCTCTTCCTGCACCACGCAAGTTACAGCCACTCTATACAAGACAATTTTCCTACATATATTAGGTATTTCTGTTGAGCAAATATATGCTTTTTTGTTTTTGTTTTTTTGTTTTGGTTGTTACTCTGTTTGCTTGTTTGAACAGGAAAGGCAAATTCTTATCCCTGGCTCCTTGACTTACAATTACAATTAACTGTTTGCACTCAGTAAGTGCTTTAGCCTGGCATAAGGTTTACCATTCCTGAACTGAGGAAACCATAAAGAGCAGTACTCAAAAACAAGAAAAAAGAGAAGACAGTACAAATTTTTCATTCCCTCAATCATTATAGAGAGTGATAGGTCCCTTGCCAATAAGACAGATGAACTCATCGCACTTATCGGGACAAAGAAGAAGTACTGGCAATGCAATATGCTTTGTTTTCCTCAGACATGGCTGGAGGAGGATACTCCGGACTCCAGCGTTTGCATTCCCAGCTTTCTGACATTAAGGAGTGGTAAGAAGAAAAGTGAAGGGATTGCACTAATGTTGAAGTAATATGCAATATCATACGTACATATCATGAAACTCTAGATTTTGGACTCGAGTACACATTTCACTCTCTACCACATTAAAGAGAATACTCAACTTTCTGTATTCAAACATTAATAATGAATATTGGCAGTCCTTGGAGGATTGGACCACAACCTGGTTCTATTGACACTCACATTCCTTGTGACAAAGCAGACTATAAGAAGGTGGTCAACAGATTCAGATGAGGCTCTGCATATAGATTTTTAGATCTCAGACTTGGAAGTAGTGAGTGAGCCAATGTGGGAGGACACAAACGGTACCTACCAAGACTGTACATTATTTTCATAACAATAATCCCTTGAACACAAAAGACCTAAAACATTGACCAAATAAAAAGCAGGCAGGCTTGCAGGCAGAATTACAAATAGCGCATAATGAGGGTGTAGAATGAGGTAAAGGTGAGAACATTGAAGTCTATTTGAAGAACAGCTGAACAGTCAGCTTCACCAAAACATCGTTAAGGAAGTATATACTGGCATGAACATAGCACTGGCTACAAGTTGAAGCATCAGGTAGCTAGAGGCAGCTTGAACAGGGCCAATGAAATGAATTGATTTTTCAACAAAGTCAGCAAGATGTCCACACTTCCATCAGCAGTATCATCCCCTCTTCATCTCCCCCAAACCATTCAACTTTCAAAACCAGATTTTTGAGTATTTTTTGTTGTGTAATTCAATGTCTCAAATAATTTGTACTTATTTTCTAGATATCCCTAACCCCAACCGCTGGATATTTATCATGGTACATGAAGCAAAGAATTCAGTAATTCAACCCCTGGCAAAAAGTATGGAATCACCAGTCTTGGATGAGCACTCATTCAGACATTTCATTCTGTAGAACAGACT
>JAUZST010006562.1:0-40086 GCA_034779995.1 Parotocinclus haroldoi
GCACTGTTATTTTTTTGCCCCCCCCCCCCCCCCCTAAGTCTTTAACATGGCTTGAATTCTCTTGTGTTATTGATAATTAGCTCATATATTAAGAATGTTTATACCTTAGCTTTAATAATAATAATAATAATAATAATAATAATAATTGTTGGAGTATTGGATCACAAATAATAGCCAAATTGTATGTTTCCATTTTTTAAATGTTAGTACTTGAAACAGAAACCATGCAAACTATCTAGATAATATCAACTTTGTAAGTACTTCAATTTGGTAATTGGTCAGCATTTGGATTTGCTCCCCACATCCAGAACCTGGGAAAGCTGAACTCATATTCGTTTTGCTGTTCTTAATAAAATCCACATGGATAATGGGCTCTGAAACAATAGGAGCCAAAAGGCCGCAGGCTCCTCTCCCTTTCCCCTACTGTCTTTCGCTCTTTCCCTCCCTTCCTTCACTCTGCGTGCCTCCAAATTTCCCCTCTCTCAAATAATACTGCAATGATTTGTTCACTGTTATTACACTATTAAAAATTGTGGCTGAAATGGTTATACATATAATTATCTTGTTAGCACTACTACTGAACTATTAGCCATGTTATTTTATTTGCATTTGTGTTGGTTTCATAGGCATTTCTACACGGATCCTTACGTACACATGAGATTTGTATTGCAAAAAGTTTTGTGCAATGTGGAAACTATTATCTAGACTCTGTGGCCATTTAGTCATATGGGTTGTACGTTTCGGTGCTGTTTAGAGATTCTCTTTTATTTGGCATTGTGACATGATGTTCAGAAATATTTGCACTCAATGAATGATGTGTGAACATTTCTTATGGGATTCCTTTGTAAGGAGCTGAGACTCATTTGGAAGTTAATATTCCAAAGGTAATTAACAACTTAGTTGAACAGACGTTAATTGTTTAGAAGGATTTTTGTCATTAAACTCCTGATATGCTGACGTTCAAGCCATGTCATCTTACCCAATCCTTTTCCAATTTTCTACACAATGTTGACAAGGTCACATATCAACAGTCTGTCTCTCGAATTAAGTGAAGAGAAAATTTGTTTTATGCTGAGTAAATTGACACTTCTTCACACAAAACTGACATCATGTTTGATGCAATTGAACAAATTTTATGAATTAGTTCTGAAAACCAGAACATGCTTAAGAGCCGAAATGGGAATCTGGTCTTGGTTGTTCTCTTGTTTGGTCTTCTGGTGTGTTTTTATTCAAGACAGAGGAAAGTCATGATTGCTCAGTTTATGCTCCAGAAATAAAAAAATCACAAACAAATTTACCCTGAACTCTCACTAGCAAGCACTACATTTTGCACTACAAGTTGTGACGGTAGAGAATCATGGGTACACTGAATAACTATAGCTACAAGATTTGTCTCATGAGTTTACTATTTGGTCTTGTCATTGTTCATGATCATAATGTTTGAATATAACTGAAAAATCTTAAATGTAAAGTTGTTTGTTCTGTGGTTCCTGTCACCGGAGGCTAAGGTTGAACTTCTTTACATCTTTATAGTCTTGTATGGATTATTAAGATTATACAGATTGGTTTATTCAACAAAACTAGATATATATGTTTGATTTTATGAATGTTTTACAAGTGGCTGTTGCTGGATTAGCAGAGCTCAATAACTAGGGGTGTCCACAAACATTTGTCTATATTACATATGCATGAAAATACTTTTTTTTTTTAGGAAGACTTACAAGATGTTAAAGCTATATCTATTCAGACGTTAAAGCAATATCTAGTCAGCTTGCCTAGTATTTCATAAACAAAGTTAGCAAAAAATCTGCCTTAGCCAAGTTTTACCACATTATTTAGCAAGTAATATGGCTCAGTTATCAGAAGTTAATTAATAGACTCAGTCAGGGGGAGTAGTTTGTTTTAGAAGTCAGGGCATATAGAAGGTTAGAGAATGATTTTTTGTCCAGTAGTCAGTGAGTTATGGCTGTGCCAATGTCTAAGTGTTCTGTGACATGATGTGCATTTGTTAATTTGTAGTTCTTGGCAAAACTAAACTTTATCATCAGGATTAAACTGATAACTTAACCAAGTTATATGGCATTTTAAGTAATAAGTAATCTCAGCTGTCTTTGTGGCACGTAGACACCAACAGCAAGTTTCTTGCATGACTGTTGACTTTGGATCAATGAAGGTATCAATAGTTAACCCTGGTCAGATTGGCTTGGCAGGTTATGTCACCTGGGCCCTCTGGAGATCTAGAACTTCAGTTCATGCTTTTGTTTGGGCTGTATTTCAAAGTTGCTCTGTTCAGAGGAAGGACGGTCCTTTGTGAGATCCCCCCGAAACATCGGATGTGGGCAGCCCATGCTGGGATGGATCACAAAGCTGTAGTGGGACTGACCTACAATGGAATGTGAGAGTTCCTGTGTATGTCGTGTGACATCCTGTAGTCCCTGTCACATTTTTACCTTGATGGATTTGCACACTAATCAAAAGAAAGTGTTAGAATAAATAACTAGAGGCAGGGCTAGCAGCCTGAACAGGCCACTGTGCCATTATTCTTTTACAATTTAATGACTTGCTTGACCAGTCCATCAGGTCATAAGTTCCATATGTCGAAAGACTTGCTTTTGTGGGGCTGTGATAAAGCCTTTGTATTAGATGCTAAGTATTATAATATCATTATTTGTATAACTTTTAATTACCATAGTGTTATACTGTTACTGTTACCATTACTGTTGTAATGTACACATGTAAAAAAGTCAAAATGTCGAAATTGTAATGCAATTTAGACTGCCATTCTAAATGTATGATCTAAATTTAGCTTTTTAATTTTCATGTGAAAAAAAAGAAAATAATAACTAAAGCAAGACATGGTTTGGTGTTGACTATGCTTTTAATATTCAATCTGCAGACATTAGTTGGTATATTAGCCCTATTCACTGCCTACCACATGGTTGCACCACATTAATTCCTATCAGGTTGATCTAGCCACTGTTAAAAAAGCCTAGACAGCTTGGGGGGCTATTGTGAGACAATTACAGAGAGCAGTGGCATGCAGAGAGGCAGAAAGAGAGAAACGTACTGGGAAAAGCATGGAGCAGCCAGAATGAAATCAGGTGTAAGAAAGATTGACAGAAATTAAGAGAGCAAAAGCTGGGAGAGAGAGAGGAAGCAATCTCTGGCACATTACCATAGTAGCATGCCAGGCTTCCTTAGTCTTTCTCAGTGCTGCTCTTTTGTGACCAGCTGTGTGTGGTCCACTTAATCCTAACATGCAAAGCAGTTAATAACATGACATCGACCTCTACCTTTCCAAGCTAATATAATGTTAACAATATGCAGTTCCCCCAGGCTGCAATCCTATCATGCGCCTGGTTGACCTCGAAAGAGTGGGGCTCACCGGGCTGAGTGGGAGGAGGTCAGACTTGCTGTTATTCCCTTGCTTTATCTTAGTTCCACTAAGTTTCTGTTTGTTGCTCTTTTTCAGTTGTGGTGTGTTGTTGCACTTTTGTGCATTTCTCTGTTAATTCCTCTGCATGGCTGTCTCTTTTTCTCTGCTGCAGTGTACATCAGGGGCATTTCTGGGTTACTTGTGATACTGGGCCACACACAGAATTTAGAGGGGCACAGCTGTACCTCTCTGCTTGCCAATCAAACGTAGGGGCAGAACCGTGCATAAAAAACATTGTTAAACACTAAATGAATGACGTAATTTAACCCTAAATCAAGAGTTACTGTGCCATGGATGAGAAATAAATGATTTCTCAATAATCTTAAAAAGTTTTTGTATTATTTGTATTAATTTTGTTTATGCCAACATAATTTATGCCTTTGCTTGTTTAACAAATGGCTTTTTTTAGTGTACTGTTCTAATGGGTAGTGTTCTAATGTGTACTTTTGGTAGATTATATGTCTAGAAGTACCCAAAATATATAACTATGAGCTATCGTTATTGTGCCTACTGCATGAATGACTTTCATTTAAATATTTGCCTCTGAATGAAAGCAGTAGCCGCTGGAGCTTTTGTAAAGATTCTGGGGCATTATGGGAGATGTAGTTCCTTTAGTGAATTTGCATCATCATTTGTATATCTTCTCAGCTTTCTAGGATAATATTGACTCTAAATTGACCTGGTTTTAGTAGGGCATAGTAAGATTTTTTTACTGGGGTGTGCTCAACAGTAAAGTTGACTCATCCTATGCTCCTGATATCTATGCACCACAATCTGGTGTGTTTGTGTGCAGTTTGCTATGGATAGTAAATTCTCTGATGTTAATGTATAGAGGAATGGCCTGTAGTGGGGAAGGGATATAAGGCTAGTTTTTGTGCTTATACCAAGGCCTGCCAATCAATCTCTCACAGGCTTTTTGTCAATCACCCTTCATCTGAGTCAGCCTTACAACTGCAGGAGGACAGGAGGACAGCACCTCACAGTTTTAGTAGTTAATGTATGACACAGTTGCTTATCATATAAGCTTAATTATGTCCATCTGTTGTTCAGTCTATATCTGACATTTGAGTAGGACTCTATGAAGGAAAAGGGAGGACTGAGC
The DNA here is from genome assembly GCA_034779995.1 of Parotocinclus haroldoi. Lineage (NCBI taxonomy): Eukaryota > Metazoa > Chordata > Actinopteri > Siluriformes > Loricariidae > Parotocinclus > Parotocinclus haroldoi. Next base: position 4,539 of record JAUZST010006562.1, read on the forward strand.
AAGGTCATTCATTCATTCATAGAAACATTTCACCAGATGAAGGGTGGTACACCGAATCGGAGTGGAGGACAGATGGAGAGCTGCTTAGGCGATTTTGTTCTTATTTCTTATTTTGTTCTTCTTTGCCTTATTTCTTAAGTCTTGCTGAGTCTCATGTAAGCATGAGTTTGGGGCTAGCCACTATCCCCTCAAATCCTGGTCAGGCTCATGGGGGAGAGTCTGGACTTTAACCCAGAATTCACTAGGTGCAGACAGAGGTACACCTCAGATAGAAAATCAGTTCAAAAATCAGTAAACAAACGAAACACCTGACCTTTAAAGTTTTCATAAGCAGGGTATCATGAACTGTGATTTTCAGCAGCTGGCTCTTACCACTAAGACAGCACTGCTACTAATTATACTATATAGCATGAGCTAATTGGCTTTTTCACTTAATGGACTAATGTCTACTACTTATTTCAAGAAAACATGTGGGGGAATGAATTAGCTGCTATATGTATACTATAAGTTCTATAGTAAATTATTCTCAAATCCTCTGTGAGACACATTTTGTGCTAATGATAGGTATATTATCTTAAACAGCGAAAGAGTGGACATACACTGTAGCTTGATATTTTGTTATTTAGATTATATTTAGCTTGTGTAATACCTCTGTTGAGGTGTTAAACACATTACGCCTGATGATAATATAGTGATAATGATGATAATGATAGTTTCCTGCCAAACAATTATACTGCTCACAAAAACTTTCTCACAAAATTTCAGTTTGAAATATCCCCTTAATAAAGTTTTATGAGCAGTGTATTTAGACCTAGAACCAGAATGGCAGGCAGGAAGGGCCCAACCTAGGGTGTTGATATCACATGCTGAATTATATATTTTTACAGGTAAAAATCTTTTACATTTACATGTACAGTATTTAGCAGAGGTTGCGTTTTAATGAGATTAAAATCTTGTATGTTTTTCTATTTTTGTTTAACTATTCTTCTGTTTACTACTCTTAATCTGTTTAAATATAGTCCCTGACCTACGGTGACCCTGAACAAAACATTGAAGAAGAAAAAAATCCACTGTTTAAGTGATGGTGCTAGTGAAACTGTTATTTATGGGTATCACTCTTATTAAATTTAAAAACAAGAACTGAAAATTTACTCAGGGTGCATAGTTGTATGTCATGCTTCATTGAGCTCTTCTCCAAAATACAAGTCAGACATGACACATTATGTGCTATTAAATAAAAAATTACGTTCATTTTACTTTGGTGACTGCTGTCTTCTTATAACAACAGATGATTCCTACAGAAAATTATTATCAGATTTCAAAAATGATCATTTGATTTCAAGAAAGTTAGTTTGCTTAGTTTAGCATTAGCACCGATTAGGGCTTTAGCCGCCAACCTCATGCCTCTTCTAGCATTTGGCCTGTTTGGTTTGTGTGCATTATGAGCTCCATCATACACACATCATGAATAATTCATGAATGCGTAATATATGGGATCCTGGAGCTTTCTGTATCCCCAGTTGTGTTTTTAACGTCCCGTTAGCCAGGATCTCCCTGTGTGCAGGTGCCCATTGTTGTGTTTTGAATCCACTTCCTGTGGGGAAAGGTCACCCGTAGCTCTGAGAGAGAGAGAGAGAGAGAGAGAGAGAGAGAGAGAGAGAGAGAGAGAGAGAGGCAGTAAATTATTCATGACATTGACTTTGTGTCAGAGAGAGGAGGGGTTGAGAGGGAGAAAAACTGAGAAATAGCACAAGAGATACAGGAGGAACGAGAATGTTTTATTCATTTAGCTCATTTAGGATCTCTAGCTGAACCTTTTCTGCCATTAAAAAATCCAGTGTTTACATTAGATGCTAATTTGTTTAAACAAATGCTCCACCCTGGTCCCACCGGGCCTAATGCTCTACAAACAGATATTTAGACTTAAACATATAATTGACATGGCAGAATTCTTTAATGAAAATCTGTTTGACAGGACCTTTTTTTAGCAGTTACCGCACTCATAGCACTGCAGTCAAATACGTCTCAAAATCAGAAATTTGTGTTAGATAATAACAAAACTGGTCTTGCTGTGTATTCATGCACAGTGGTGGTGGTAAGGGCTTGGGGTTGTTCGTTAGGCATTGCTGTGACACATTGGCATGTGGAAATTGTTCACAATTTCACAACAGCAACAAATCAAATACATTCAAAACATTTAAACCAGCTGTAATGGCAGAGCTTTTAGTGATGTGTGAGATTTGAAGGGTTTGTTATGATACTGTGAGATCTGTCTTCACTGCACGAGTCTTGAGAGATATGCACTCAGAGACTGTCACTTTCAAAAAAATGTATTTGCTCAAGTTAATTTGGCCCTAAACTGCTTGAGACAGAAACCAAATAAAATGATTGTATTAGCATAGCATAGCATCCAGCAGAATATATTCCCCTAAGGCTATGTTTTTAAAAGGTAGCAGACACACACTCTCCTTGGGGTGCAAGCTCTTTTGGGTTTACAAAGCACAAGACTGAGGTACAGCTAAGCACCTTGCCCCAGGGTACATCATACACAGATGTGCTTTTCTACTTCCAGTGCAAAACCCGTGTTTCATCAGTGCATAGTATTTTGGTGGGAGCATAGAGGGTGTGATGCCTGTGTTGTGGAAAAACATGACCTGTCTGTTTAATGTTTAATCTAGTTAAACTGTATGCATTGACATTGCATTGTGAATAAAATCCACTATGAACATTATAGCTTTAATAACTATATATTATGGGGATGTGTATATGTGCATAATTACAATGAAATGTTGATAGTTTCCTCTTTTGCTTTGATATTTAATTTCATTTTAAAATAAATTTTAGAACTGTGTTTTCCTTCCTATCACTGACCAGGTTCTCAAATTAAGTGTGCAGGATAGTGCAGCTGCTCATTTTGATAGTGTGTAGCTCCAGGACTGGGTTTAATTCCTGCCAATGGCTACTTCCCAAAACATTCCAGTAGGCAAATTGGCTGCCCAAAGTTTCCTATAGGTCTGAGTGAAAGTGTATGAGTAAGAGTACGAAACCCTGTGATGGACCAGTGATCTGTCCAAGAAGTATTGAGCTATAAGTTATGGAATGTGAATGGATTAAGAATAACAAAATAATTTTAAGCCGTTATTAACATATTTACGGATTTACAGCACTGCTTCACGTTATCCTTCTTTTTTTAGGCCATACTTTAGCTTTCTCAGTCGCACCGGTAGTGTTTTAGAAGAGCAGGCCCTTACCAGATGATAGAGCTGTGGTTTAGGACAGCTTCCCCATCGACTCCTTACAGAGCCACACTTACTTCAAGGCCCATTAGCTGCTCATAGGCAGAGTACCCCCTCCACTACCTGACCTCAAAGTATGTTTAGCCATGAATGGGTTGCTGTGTGTATACCCTCTCCTCAAAATCACAGCCCAACCCTTGACCGAGTGTGTTTTCGTTAGCAATGTCATTAAAAAGAAAACCGACGCTGTTGACTGGGAAATTCAACCACATCCTCTCTGTCAATAGACAGATTCAGCAAGGACTGGAGCCCCTCCCCATGTAATGAATGCTTAAAATGTTCCTCTGCAAGGTAGTGTGTGTCTGTGTGTGTGTGTGTGTGAGCTTGTGCCTGAGTAATTTAATTAGGACAGTAAGTGGCAAACATTCCTTGCCATCGCTGTATTGTTCGCTCGTGTAATTGTAGAGCTTACCGTGTGCATGTAGTTGTGGTGCTTTTGCTGTCAAAAAACCTGTTTTGAAATTTAGCTTTTGGGTGTTGAGTTTTATGAGAGCCGCTCCCATCCTGACAGAGATTCAAAAGACATACATGTTAAGAGGGCTTTGTGCTATTTATTCCCTGCCTCCACTGTCATGCTAGAAAGGGATGGAAACAGAGATGGTAAGCTTTTGGTGCTGTTTGGTGATGTTTAGGATTTTCGTTTTAAGATCCAAGGAATCTGCTTTTACTGCTCTTGGACTGACAGTTTAGAATTTTTGTAGTGGACTGGACTGATACACAACTAAAATGCTCAGATATGGCATAGTGTGGGATAATCCAGAGACTGTCACTCTCAAATACAAACAATGAGGATGAATCCAATATTCCGCTAGAGATATATGCTTTGTGATGTTTGAATGCATTTGTGTTTTCTCAATTAATATACCCACGGTTCACAACGTATAAATTATTTTAATGGTGCTTACAAAAATAAGTTGCAGGACATGTAGAATTTACTTGATGTAATGGTAGAATAACAGTACAGTACAATTAATCATCTACATTTAATGAAAGTTCTATCAATTTAATTGAGTTTTAAAATGTGTATAATTTATTCATTTACAAAATTACATTGAAGCAGGTATAAATTGATTCATTTATTTATCTGTACTATACTTCTTTTGGTTACTCGTAACAATTAGGAGAAAGATGAACAGAATACGGAGAGAGAGAGAGAGAGAGAGAGAAATAGAATGAGAGAGTGAGAGTGAGAGAGGGAGGGAGACTGAGAGAAAGAGGCAATAATTTATAAATTAGTAGCATCTATTTTAAGTATGAAACTAAATGGTGTAAATCTGCACTGTACATAGCTAAGCACAAAATAAAAACACATTTAAAGCAGCTTGAATTATATGAAATGTTTTAATAAGCGATTATGTTTGCACAAATTCCGGTTTGCTGGGTCTCAAAGAAGACTGGTAGTAATCACTAGATTTAGTTAATAAAAGTATGATCAATAAGTCATAGTATGCCCCATCATGTGTCAGTGGTAACAATACTTCTTAACAGTACAAGTGTGAAAGGTACAGTTTAAAGGGTTGAAGGTATATATATATATATATATATATATATATATGAGAATACCAGGTATTTATGTGGCACTTTGGTGTGCTAGTATACGTATGTGGTCACCTGTAGACACTTGTAGAGTCTGTGGGTCATTGGGTAATTTGGAGAGGAAGGTCCTTTGGATGTGCCTTTGTTATTTTCAAACAGATCAATTGTGTGCTTGTGTTTGTTCGTGTGTGTGTGTGTGTGTGTGTGTGACATGTGCGATATGTGCGTGTGGATGTGTGCGCGTGTGCATGTGTGTGATTGTGTGTGAGCGCATGTTTGCGTGTGTGTGCGCACATGCATATACGCGTGTGTGAGCTGCTTCAGTGCTAGTGCCTCAAGCAATAGACTGATGTAGACCTGAAATTCTCTTTGCTTTCTTTCTGCCTCCCTTTATTTTTCTTTTTTTCAAGCCAGGCTGATGCCATGGAGGAAATCCCCTGGAGGGCTATACGGGGTGATGATTGACAGGCTGAATGTTTGGGTGTTTTCAGACTTGACAGTTGCAGTGCTGGACCTTTACTTCTTGTGAAATCTTTACCAGAACAAGCGTAAAACTAGAAATGCTAGGTTCACCACTGAATGAGTTATATGCATGCTATTGTGTTATAAGCGCTTATAAGTCCTTATAAATTATCCTTCTAAATCCATAAATGTCAACTGTAAATCCCAAATATTTTACAAATAAAAGTTTATGCAGTAATTATAACATTGTTGGCTTTGTGGAGATGATAGAATAGGTTTTCATATGTTCAGTTGTGACTCAGGTAACACATTAGCAGTCTGAGTTTCACTAAATGGATCATGCATTCATACAAGCATTTTCTGGGCAAAACAGAGTGGAGACGAGTGGATGAGCTACCAGTTATTCATTATTTGACAGCATTGTCCAAATGGTTGGCTGTATGTTGCCATACCAATCCAACTTGTATTTAAACTACAGAATGAAACAAAGAGCATTATACATTTACTGAAAATTTTAAAGCATGCGTTAACTGCCGAAGATTCTATTTTACTTCTTATAGCAGAGTAGACTGTTTAGATTATGGTGCTACTTTAGTCACTTATTATAGTTAATTCAGGCTGTAAATTGTGCTATTCATCTCTCAGCAGGATGTAGTAGTGTGAAATGCGATTCATGTCTCAACTGTGTTGAGTCTCCAGTTCTGAAGAGTACATGGAACCTTTTAAGCGTGCTTGGCTGGGCATTGGCAGACTGATTTGGAGCTTTATAATGAGTCACTACTTTGTAATTGTACAGACTCCCTGGGGCTGCCTGCCTGGACCACTTCTCTACTGGGTAATTAACACACATACATCAATGCAGCCATCAATCTGGAATATGGTTCATACGTCTGTATCTTCTCTTTTACTGATAAAATATACAACGCTCGAAAGTCCAGAGGTCTCATTTATAAAATGGTCAGGTTTTATCATAAATTCGATTGATTCACATTAATATTAAGGTACAAATTCTGATTCATAGTGCCTGTGGTGGTAGGGGAAGCAGGGAAGTTACACTAGTTAAATTTATTTCTCCTAATTATGTTTAAATGTAGAGGCATTTGTTTGTGCTGATCTAAATGGTGGTTAAAACTACAAAACCATTTGAAGCTAACTGGGTGAACAAGCCATTCTTGAAGGATTAACCCCCTAACATTTCTTGTTCTGTATGCTCACGACCTCACTTCCTCTCAAGTTTCTGCCAACTTGTTTTCCTGAATGACTTGTCTTGGTGATGAAATCAGTTTCTTTTTTACCATTTATATGGTCAGCCCTGTGGTGTTGACATTCTAAATAGAGAACAGATTGGTGGCAAGCCAGGGAGACGTCTCCTCTTCAATATTGGGCATCCAACCCTCTGTCATTTGCCTCTTGTCTTTTTATGTCCTTTTGTTTTTCCTCTGTGATGTTTGGACTCTGGTTTTTGAGCCATTGCCACCTGAACCACAGCTGACCAAAATGAATAGCGACATCATTTGGTTTGGTTGGGCAGATTCACTCAGCCATGCTATTTGGGCCATATTTTGGGATCTTCCAAGGGTGCCAGGATGCAAAAAGTAGAATAAGGTGCCCTCATTTTACAGTGCCAGCATCTGTGTGTCCCACACCGCAACTCTTTATGTTCTCAGGCACTCATCTGCCCAGACTGAAGGAAGAAGGAGAAAGCTGTGCAAAGCTTCCTCGGTCTTTCAGGGAAACTTCACGCTCATGTTAGGTTCACTTCATGACGGGTGTCCTCTTCATTGCCTTTTATTCTCAGTCGTCTCAGGCAGCAATATATAAATTTAAACACACAACATTTCTTATTATGTTTGGGGTCATACTTACACTTGTGAATAAAAAAACAGAGGTCATAAATATATATATTTTTTCCCAAATTCAAGTCTACTATTGTCAAATACTACAACAATGTATAAATGCCTACAGTGTTTGTACAGGATTGCCGTGCCATGTGGAGTCGTGCACCACACTCTCAATCACAGAGTGTATAAAGCACAATGTGAGTGCAGGTCAGTGACAGAATGGAGAGGCAGTGGTTCAAGCCAAACAATTTGAGCAAGGACCTAAACTTATTATCTGAAATATAAAAATAATGTAAGAATAATAATAGTTATTAAGAAAATATTAACTATTTTATTAATATAAAATATCCAATTAAATTATTTTATAAAATTTCGATAGTAGAAAATGGATCTGAAGATTCAATGCTGTCTGTCCATCAGTGTCTATAAACAAACCTATTACCAAGGGCACACTGGCACTAGAAAGCCTGTAGACTTTATTTTGGAATTCATAGCCAAGTTCAGCATCCCCTGCCTTTGTCCTTGGTGGGGTATGCTGGGAATGATGTAATGTGTCTGGTGGTCTTTCAATGCCGACATACCCCTTTGTGTAGATCAGTGGACTCTTCCTGTCCAACATGTCTGCTGTGAGATCTGGAGCAGAGGGGGGCTCGAGAGGCGACTTCCCTCAGAAGCACCCTAGGAAGACAGGGCCAGAGTCCCTGCCGAGCACGCCATTGTTATTTCAGCTCACCAGCTGCACAGATCGATGGCCTTATTCAATGTCGTGGTCAACCTTCAACACACAGCCCAAAAACAACAAATGCGTCCTGGTTTGACTCTTGCCATACGCTTCTGGATACCAACGTAAATCTTGGGAGAAAAAGACACGTCTTGACAGGGTGCAATTTAGAAACACAAAATAGAAAACAATGCAATTACAATGCTCTATCAACAATGTAAACACAGTGTTTTTAACCCTCTCAAACCTCATTGTTATGACATCTCAGCTGTAAGTGGGATCGGGAAGCTGGCATCAAACATTACCTTTTTTGGGAGCATGAATTTAAATTAATTTACAGTATTTATTTGAAAGCATACAGAGCATGTATTGTACCATTCCAGATGGAACATCGTATTGTTTGAATATTTAAGTTGCTTCCAATCTAGATGTTTTCTCTGAAGTCTTTTATAAGTCTTATAATCAGTCTTAGTAGAACAACATTTAATTTGAATCCAAAAGAAGCATTATTTATAACATACTCATATTAAACCCCTCCTTAAAAAGTGACTTATCTTGAGTCTCCAAAGCTGATATTTGAGGAAAGTAAAATATTACTATAAATATGCATACACATTAAGATTGATGCTATATTATAGCAGCAGCTAGTAGCAGCAATGAGTGCTAGCATTAACACTTTGTTATTTATGTCATGTTGCTGCAGGAAGTGTGACAACACATACCTTCAGTATTCACGTTCTTCTTCCTTCGTTCTCTCACTCCTTACTTTCTCTGTTTCTCAAACAGCTGAGCAGTAGGTTTTGTGATTATTTGGTAAGAAGCTTATACATCTGTGAAGGTGTTTGTGCAAGTCACCATGGAAGGGTATATTGCCGGTATCTCCTAAGGCAGCGTTGAAGTGCCTGCAGAGCATTTGCCTGACTTTTGATTATATATGGTCTGATGCTTGTTAATGGAACTGTTTAGGCTGGAAACGTGCTACTCATCATTCTAGAGATCAAATGCACATTCGCGCAATAAACCAATTAAAATAGTAGTATTATGGGTAGTATATGCTCTGAGAAATCAGATTACTGACATAAAACACAGCTCAGATTTCTTAATCTTATTTGTAGATTGGAGTATGCTGTATAAATGACCTCTTGAATAATTAGATAAATGTAGAAATCTGACAATGATTACATTATTAAGTGCATGTAAAAGCACTCACTGTGCCAGCTGTCAGTCAGGGAGCTTAGAGGTCAGGGGTCACGGTGCTGCTTTCACGAGAGTGCTAATCGATTAGCTGTCTAGTTGTGCTCAAGTGGTAAGACCGATGGAAGGCCACCTGGATCCTATTACAATAATTGTGCAGTGTCTGTTGTGGGCCACCCTCTACTCCTGCTTCAGACTGAGAGAGCAAGAGGTGAAAATTGTGATTTAAAATGAAGTGGATGCACATGATTTTGTACAGTTGTACATAACAGGGTCGTATATTAACAATGTAGCTTTCTGACACTGCTAAATCCATCTCAGGTCTTTAAGATAAATGAAGACATTTATGGCATTTTCACAAGAACGTGTAATATATGACTCGCACTCTGCTATGTTAGTCCTCTCTGCTTGCCGTGTCCCAGTAAACTTTCTGTAATGCTGAAGAATCAAATATGATCGAAAGATAAGAATCAGATTTAAAGAATTGCAAAGTTCAAAGGCCTTTACAAGAACACATGTGCATCTGTGCCTGTCGGAGGAAATGGCTACATTTCCCTTGCTTACAAATGTCAGGGACCTATGAGATAATACGAGGAAGTGAAGCTATCCATCTTTCCTGAGGGCCTGTGGCAAGTAATATGTTTATATCATGTTCTTGGGCCAATACTGTTACTGATAATGCTTTCTCTCTTTGATGATGCATTTGTAAATACAGGGTTTATTTTTAACTTTAGCATGGATACATAACATAGATTTAGCATAGATACAATGACATATGTTCCAGAGGAAGCTAATGTTGTTTACTACTGAAAAGCAGGAGAATAGTTGCGCAAATGCATAAAAATCTAACAACGCGCAGTTGCATATACATTTGTGTCTTTGCTTTTAATGGTTAATACTTATTAAAAGTAATAATAATAATAGTAATATTTTATTACTAAAAGTAATAGCAATTAAAGTAATAATATTCTAAATAATGATATAGCTATCTTGAAATGTGTTTTTCACAGCTTTGTACAGAGGACAGAATTGCTTGAAAATCAATTTCAGCTCAGTTTTTTTGTGAGAAATGATAAAATGTGACCCAGTTTATGACCAGTTCACATATATACCTTGGCAGAATAGGAGAGGATATATGACCTCTCATGGCAGCACTGGGAGAAGGCGATTAAGGGTTAATAGATTGCTCAGTCAGGCACCATAGCTTACGCTGCCATTAGTGCCATGTTACTGACAGAGGCCTCACATTGCTGATGTCACATGGTCAATTGGAGATAAAACAAGGTCCATCCATCAAGTCTTTAGCACACATCGTTTGCTATCCTCCTGACACTTTTTGTTGTTCCCCCCAGGAATTATACTGCAGCCATAAAAAATACCTTTGCTACAAAGGTTTGCCATAGTGTTTTTCTGAAATGTTTCTGTATGTTTTTATGTGTTGTGAATATAGCAAATATGGTTTGCATGAGTTGGACACTTCACCAATCCATACTTTTGTTAAAATGAAAAGCATGCAGATGAGGAGACATGACATGAGGCTGATTTTCTGGTGCTGTTATTTAGGTGTCACCATATAGTAAGATGGTAATTGCCTAAATTACCATGGAACAGCATGGGCTGTGTGCTTATCTAATACACTGTGAATTAAGCCTGAACACCTTCAGAAGAAAAGATGATGCAAACTCATCCATCAAGAGAAACCAGGTTATCCCTAACAATGTAGAATCTCAATTAGATCTGCAGGTGCTTGACTATGTGTGGGAAACCTCCAACCCTTCATCAACGTTTGTTTTATTCTTTGTTTTATATGCAATCCAGCTCTGTTTGTTTAGTTTGCTTGGTATTTTTGTTATAGTGTCTATGCATTATAATGTCTCACAAAAGTATGCCATTTGTATATAAAGCACTGATGTAGCCATGTTATTGTGCCTCTATCTCCCTGTCTCTGATATACAAGCATACATATACACATGTACTCAGGTACTCAGATACTCAGGAAACCCACTATGTCTCAAATCTTACATCAAATCAGTACACCCCAGGGCTGCACATAGTATTAAGTACAGTAATTTGATTTTAAAATCCTCTTGAGTGTATTCACAAAAAAACAATACAGTTAGGCAGTTTTACAGTGGCAAAATAAAAAGTTTGTTTCTCAATTTCATCTGTTTTCAAAAAACAGCAAAATGATTCTTTTCTTCTTTCAAACGCAACAAAAATGCACTCTGTCTAGTGGTTAATGCTAACTATTGGCTGCTCACATTTTAAATAGAAAAAAACTCCTTCTCTGGTTTTGCCACATTGAAAATCTGGCCAGCTTGCTTGTTTTTCTTAACATTGCTATTTTCTTAACTAGAATAGTATGACAGGCATTAGTTGTTGTGAGGCAGGAGGTGCTTCACCCATGATTTCTTCTGAATGAAATTTGCCACATGAATGTAGAAAAAGCCAAGCTGGCTTCAGTCACAACACAGCAGCATGTTTTCACACATCTACCTGATTTGTTTAGACACTTTCCCTCTGTGTGGCGCCTTGCCACTTAATTCTGGTTTCAAATTATGTAGACTGTGTAAACAGACACGTTTGTTTTACTCTCCATGCTCATTAGGTGGCTGACTTCTAATTTAGCTGCCTGAGAAGCTGGGGCTCGGAAGACATCACAGTGCCTGGAATTCTGAGATGACACAGGTCAATCTTCTTAGAGTGTGATTTATATGTGGCAATTGTTTGTTCTATACAAATGCCAATAATAAACAAGACTATTAATAAAAAGCCATCTGAGGTAGGGATAGAAGAATAGGTCTCACAGGCGCCCTGAAACAAAGAGTGTGAAGCCTTGCTTTAGGTGACAATAGATGAATGGCATAAATAGAGTGGAAACATCAGGCAAGAGGGCAGGGTGTGGAGCCAGGAGACTCATGCTGATGTCACTAGAGGAAATGCCCCATGACCACCAGGGTCTTAACAGCATCCACATAAACAGAATGAGGCAGCCACGTTGCTAGACACAGAGGGACAATGGCTTATGCTTTGCACGCACACCTTTAGACAATGCCAGCTTCTTGTAGATTCCATGCCACCGGTGCTAGTTCTTGAACCTGAAGTTCCTGCTGTCACCTCTTTTCACCTCTGTGAACCTCTTTTTGATAGTACAAATCTATGTGTAGAAACATTTACCAACAGTCTTGAATTATACATATCGTCTGTGCTAGTGTACTGCCAGCCAAGAACAAGGCTCATAATTCAATAAGAATTAGTGCGTGTATACAATGCCGTGTGTGTGCGCGTGTGGGTGTGTGTGCGTGTGTGTGAGATTATCCCCATATCATGGCTTGACGTGCTGAGAGGCCCTGAGTGATGAATTCCCCAGCTCTCTGGATTACTTCCTGTTCTGTAGAGCTCAAGCTCCAAGTCCAGGACCAACTCCCACAGGAAGTGGATACGGATCAGTTAATGGAAAGGAATGCATGCCCTAGGGGGTGAAGGGGTCCTAAACACTCCCCTGTTGTCTCTTTTATTTTTTCTTGTGGGTAAATGTTGTGTTTTTGTAGTGTAGTTTTTCTTAAGGAGCCCCAAATAGACAGCCAGAAATAAACACGAGCAAGTCACAAAAATGGCTGTGTTTTTAGAGTGAGAACATCTGCTTGTACACCATAGTCCATACTGATCTGGAGATGTAGTTTAATATTACATCACCCCTGTGGTCCTATTTTCAGTTTTTCCCATGAGCGGGGGATAAAATCAGGCCCACAACCAAAAGCAGTGTGTTTTCCTAAGTCACAGAACATGGACTTACCCAAATGTGTTCAATGTTCAGTGATATGTCCTAACCAAAATTAAATCTAAAATGCTTGGTATCATTTACAATTAATAATACCTAACCTTTTTTTAGATAATTAGTAATTACTGTAAGGTCACTGAGAATTTCCAAAAAAACCCAACACTTGGTTTTCTCCCCGCTGTAAAAAAAATCACAAACTTTTAATAAAAATACATAGATGTACATGTCTTACCAAACTTGACAGACAAAGACCCTGTTTACACTTAGTCTTTCCATACACATGGTGCCTGGATTGTATCCTGATAAGTTTTAAACTACATGTAGTTGCACTCAATAGTCAAATGCTTCTCCAGTAAATCAAATTGAAACAGTTGAAAAACAAGCAAATTGTTGCAAAATGTAAATCTCAGAACACTGGACCAGCCACAGTTCTGTGTTATTTAAAATTTTTATTTGCAGAAATGTTTGCTGCATCAAACACTTTTTCAAGGTCTTTTAAAATTTATTTACACTTAAAAAAACTTTGGATACACATCATTATTGTTTGTCTGGCCATGCAGAGATGAAACTGTGGATGAAGTGTACTGAAACATAAAGTATTGACATGGGTTTTGGCAGTCAGACATGTCTAGGAAAGCTGGATGCGTTAATACGTCTTTAATATGTGACTAAAATGTGCTCCAAACGTCCTACTGAAATCAGTTTAGCAATCAGATTTCAGTCAGATGTACAGTAAAAGCGGGCAGCACCGCTGCCTTCCAGCATGAATGTCCCAGGTTCAATCCCAGGAGCAGCCTGGGTCCTTTCTGTGTGGAGTCTGCATGTCCTCCCAGTGTCTGTGTGGGTTTACTCCAGGTACTCCGGTTTCCTCCCACTGTCCAAAGACATGCCTCTAAAAGTGGCCCTTAGTGTGTGTGTGTGTGTGCGAACCTGTGTGTGTGTGTGTGCCCTATGATTGATTGGCGCCTATTCTAGTGTTGCCCTTGCCCTTGCGCCCAGAGTTGCCAGGTGGGCACCGGCTGTGGATTAAGTGGAAGATAATGAGTGGAAGGATGGTACAGTAAGTGTATCTTGGGTACAGGGGTTCAGCCCTATCTGATACTCAAGATATGCCTTCTTCACTTTTGCAGTACCAACAATATATTTTTAGATAATTATTTTTATTTCACTTTACTATTTTATCATATGCTGCTTTGAGTGTGGTTTCCTAACTAACAGTTATTATTCAATATTATCGGGAAGATGTCATAAAAGGATTTATCAAACAGCACACATACGTCATTACAATACTACTTCTGTTGCAGAAAGGCTTGTATTTTTGGAGTCGTTTTGGTCCCTCTGAGACACAGGCCTCTCATGTGTTATAGATTTATTGAATATGCAACGCAGTGATTGTTGGCTACTCGTGTTGCACGTATTAGCCAATTTTTCTGGAGTCAGCTGACGTTGTGTTCAATGTTCATACGCGGTTTGCAAGTCCAACTGAACCGTGCCTGAGCCCACCTCATCAAGCATGCTAGAGAAAAGCTCAGCGTACCGCGAATGGGTACTAAGTGATCACACTAGTCAAGTGAACCGCACTTTGGGGGTTAAACGTGCTCGGGCATGGTATGGATCACCTAGTGTGAGTACGCCCTAAGAAATACAAAATGACTCCTGGCCAAATGGGCATGCTGCTAAATTGTGTCTGTGGATGTATCTATGGTACTTGACCATAAATTGAGAAGAAAAACTATGGAAACATCTTAGCCAATGCAAACCTTGTATAATCTGTCATATTAATTTTTGGGTGAATCACACTAATTGTTGATTTTGTTCAGAAGCACTTACAATTATAGTGTAAAGGTTTCGTTTGTAGATGTAATGATTATAGTCAATGATGCTTAAAAGCAAATCCTATCCGATAATATGCCAGTATGAGTAGAGTACTTAGGTAAAAGTGGAAAACAGTGAATATTGAACAAAAAGCTTTTCAGATGGGCTGAGTGGAACTCCGGTTACCTGAAACGCTCAAGTCTTTACTTTTTCCCCTTTTCTCAAAATGATGTGTTTTCTTCACACTGTGCCAACATTCCTCACTCCACATTTCGCTCCGTTTCAACAGGGCATGTGGATTTCTTTCGTTTCTTTTTATAATTTGTCCCGGAAAAGCTGACAATTGTTTGGCGGTAATAAGCAGTGTTATCAATCTTGATGGTGACAATAGAAGGAAAACCTGTGCTGTGCACAAGGCAGGCGGTACAGTATCCCCCATGTGTATGTGTGTGCGTGCATACATACACACCCACACAAGAGCTACAACACGCTGACCTTGCCTGTCTATGAAACGTATATGTGAGTCTGTTTCACATTAGCAACAGCCACTGAACATTTAAATGTCAGTACATCATGACTAAATGACATACTGTGTCACTTGTTTGTGTGTTACTCATGCATCAGAAAGTCAAACCCAAGTCTTAAACAGAATATAGAAGAAAAACAAACATATGATGATGTGCAGAGCTTTCCAAATCCTAGCTTGAACACAGATGGGCGCTACTGAGCGCACTCTTATTTTACTCAACATCACAAGCGCAGCTCCCCAAAGCCCTACACAGATAAACACCTAAAGTGACTGTTTATGTGCAGAGTGATTTGTGTGGGAACCCCTTCAGGTCCCACTGCTGTAGTTTATTTATGTTTCTGCCACATGGAAATGTTACTACAGATTGTATCATTTTGAGGGCTACAGAAAGCACAGAAGTATTGATAAGCGCAAAATAAGAGCAAATCTCTTTTTCATTTGTTACCCATCTAAAACACAGTATCAAAATAGATTGTAGTTCGACTTAAAAACATTGTTTGACATTGCAGTATGAACTTGAATTCAGTTTTACATAACTACATATAGAAACAAATCCATTTCTTGAAAATTGTTTTTTCTCACCAGAAAGAAAAACAACATAATGATAGCTTGCATCAAATCCAACTTACTAACAAAAGGGCTGTGTGTGCATTGCTTTATTTTTAGATTTTCTTGTCTGTTTGTTGCAATTTTGGCATTTTTGCTTGACTAATTTGCAACAAGGAGTTTTGCCATGAGCAGTAAACACATATTACAGTATTAATTCCTGAGAAGGACTACATTAAAACCCTATTAAATACCCAGTATTTAGCAACAAGTTTAATATTCTTGAATTCTTCTTGTACTGCCTCACACCCTGCTGGCTGTCTCTCATGAAGATCACACTTCCTTCTGGGAATAGTATGCTGTTAATAGAATATTAGTTTTTATACTTGTTTAATTTTACTGCATGCTGCTTTTATGGTCTTACTTGACTTAGAGAGGATATAAAATCAGGCTCTGGAATGCACCGTGTCCGAGAAAGGCAGCAACTCGTTTTTAAAATGTTGTGAACCAGAACGACCCATGTGCTACCTGCCCCAAAACAGTTCTCCTTCTCTTCCCCCATGCTGTGAATGCAATTACCTTCTCCATTATATCCACATGTGTACCTTTCACGAGGCCAAATACCAGAGCACCCAGAGTAGTGTTAAGCTACAAAAACACTGTCGTCATCTTTTAGAATGACAGCCCAGGTCAGCTAGAAGTCATCTATATACATTTCTGTTGCTGCATTACGGCTATTTTGCAGAACTCCAACATCCATTGGAGTTATTGTGCATAATGCTTTCTCTGGCCTCTAAAATGGTTATTTTAATTTACTGCCAAGTGAGACTGTTCAAATCTGTTAAGATTGGCATATTATACCCCTATTCCAAAAAAAAAAAAAATATGTTCAACTTATATAGTGCCTTTCACAAACCCAAGGTCACTTTACAAGAAGATCGGACACAACAAAATACATTAGTATTTTGTACACTTGTACACAAGTGGTTTTATTGTCATTTCAGCCATATACAGTGGTGTACAGTATATAGTGAAATGAAACAATGGTCCTCCAAGACCAAGGTGCTACACAAAGCATTAAACTTCACAACATAAAGTGCATGTGTGCAGCATGTGCAATAACAAACAATAAATACAGAAACCAAAAAACACATTACATAACAATAAAAAATAAATACAAAATGACAGTGCAGATAGCCCACTAATAGTGTGAGCAGAAAGGTGCAGAGTGTCCATTGTTCAGTGTAAACAGTGTAAACCATAGGTAGGTATAGCAGCAGTGTGTTTGTGTGTGTGTGTGGGTGGGTGTGTGTGGGTGTGAACAGATGACAAGATACCAAAAAAATGGGAGCTTGTGCGAAAACTCTTTTTAAATCCAATGTATATTTTCTGACCAATACAAAAAGATTTCCAAATGCCTTCATTTTTTACAGTGCCTGGCATTTGGGCTCAGTTCAAAACAATAGATATATTTATTGTTCTGTTTAGTGTAGCACTGGCTTAAATAACACTCGGGCCTTTTTGTTTTCCTTACAGATCTTGTTCCACCCACCCTCATTCTCCTTGCTTGCCCTCTCACTAATCTCACCCAGTTAAATTGTTGCTCAGAAATGTTTGTTTTTTTGGCTCCACAAAAAATAGTTTGCAGATGACAAACATGCCAAACTTCTCCCAAGCATGCTCTTCATTCTGAATGCTTGCTTTTGTTTGATTGTCTTTTGATGGGTAACAAAGACCGCCTCAGCTTGGTCTTTACCAATATTGTGTTTTCAATTTACTGTACAGTGCCTATATTTATGTCTCCATGTGCTTAAATGACTCTGTACAACACAGAACAATCATATATCATAAGAGGTCAACAAAGTTCTGTTGTTTGAACCATTAGTGTGTTAAAGGAATGCAATGAAAAAAAGGCTATACTAAGGAGGCAAAGTAAATTTAGTTCAGTTAATAGTTCAGAAAGTACAGCAAGAGGACTTGTACAGTGTAATGTTTCTGCATTCTGTCTTTTCCCCTACACTAGTTTGTGTAGTCAATTCTCTTGATTCTCTACAGTGGAACGTGATTTTTGAAGGTACTAAACTGATATGTTTTCCCAAATGTCCTGGAGAACTGCCACAATCTTCTGAAGACCTTGGTTGTCTCACTCGTAATCATGTAAGCCGATGTTAAGATCATGTGTTGGCTAAGCCATCTTCTGTAGGACTCATTTATCATATGTTTGCTAGACTTAATGAAAGGTTTTGGGACAAATCAGACGCCTTTCCAATGCATGATGGATAAGAATCTGTCATTACTTATCTGCAATGATGGGCTCATCCATTCTGACCACATCACTGACTTCATTTGCAGAATTACAGCGTCATGTAGGGAAACTTTACTGGTCATGACTGTTAAATGCAGATACCAATTTGTGTAGTGCTATCTAGCCTTTGGCTGACAATCGATATTTGGCGGAAATCTCAAATATTGCCTTATTAGTCCAGAGCACCTGCTACCCCTGTACTGCACCCCTGCCCTTTTGTTTTATGCATAGGTCACTTTGGCATAGCTGATTAGCTTTGTTTCTCACTCACAGCCATCTCTTTTTAGTCGTAGTTGTAGTCATACTTTGGACAAGACCCTGACACCACAAGACTGAAACAGTTCCTAGTGCAAGTATTGAAGTGAATAAACATGAATATGTTAATATGAGAAATCCAAAATTGCACTTAAAATGAAGGTTTGATTTAAATAATGTTGTTGTATTGCTATGCCTCTGTTTCTCCCTATGCTTCTAATTGTTACTGATTAATATGATAATGCACAAGCACAGTGCATGTGCCAGTTTGGTCCTGCTTGCACTGAATTGTAAATATCTCAATAATTATGTTACTTAATTATTTTTTTCAGACTTTTCCCCGTTTGTTTAGGCTGTATGGCCACACACTGGCTTTAAGATCTAAAACTGGCCATGGATATTGAGAATAAGTAGTACATTCAAAAGCCTTGTTTAGGTATTCCACCGTGTTGTAAATGATTACCATACTAAACATATACACAATCTGTTAAGGGATGATAAGACAAGCATAAATGTTGCAATACCGTATATGATTAAGGAAGACGATATAAAATTTCTCAAAACTATTTTAATTCACATACTAAGAGGTGTTTCATAAGTTAACGTGGCAGCATCTAATGCTTGCTCTCTGACGTGTGTTTGCATCTAGGGTTGTCATAAACAAGGGTTGGCTTTCTTTATAAGTTTAAATACATTTTTCTATTAATCAGTCTATCATTTCAGACTGTCACAAAATCTGCATCTTCAACTCATCTTTTTTGTTGGAACATACTCAGATGAGAGTGGATATCAAATGACAAATGGCTTCCACTTTACCCACATCTGATTAGGTTCCACAAGCAAATCGCTACTCCACATTTGGGATCTTAGTAAATCGGAACCTATTATTCCTGGGACTTTGTTGGCCAAGCGGTTGCTTTGTCAAACTTTCTGTGCTCCCAGAGTCACAGGGGATTTACTCTCTATAGCCAAGCAAACAAAGCAGATGTCATTATTTTAAAGCCAGCAGCTTTCAAGATTCTTTTCTAAAGGCAAAACAGTTACATTGTTTTTGATTCATGAGCTTACATTTAGTTCAGTGATGGTATGTCTTTTAGTGTAGCTAGACACCAAAGATTAATATTTAAAATTGAACTTTGCTTTTAAAATAAGGCTTAGAGCACACAGTTATATGGTTAAATGTTTAAAAATGTATTACCTGTGTTAGTGTATAAGCATACCTAACAAAATCTATCATAAATAATAAATTAACATATAGAACAGGCTTATTTAAATCTAGATTCATATACTTGAACCTGTATCATAGTCAGTTCAACACTAGGTTGCTCTGAGGATTTTGCTGTTTAGTATCATACAGCAGGAAACGATGAGAAAATGTTTTCTAGATAAATTTGCAGGTTAAGCTTATTGAAAATGTGTTTAGGTCGGAAATTAGCAGACATTGTTTTAGAGGCACTGTTTATGTGATTACTCTGTTTATATAAAAATATAAAAATCTGCTCTACATAAATATCTATATGCAGATATAAATATCTGCTTGTATAAAAATCTCTCTCTCTTCTTATAACAGCAATGCATTGTTAATGAGACCCTGTTGTTCCTAATCATATCCACAAAGGACTTTTGTGTTTCCAAGCAACCAATTAGAAGAACAGCAAATTTAAGCTAATTAACATTTTGGTTGATTATAGTTTGATCATTTCAGATGGTCTGTGTCAAGTGAAACCATACATGAGAAAATCCTTTTTTTTTCCACAAAACCACTGTGGACACTCTATTCTTTTGTAATTGTGTTAAACGGATACAAAAACAAAACAGACCATTAAGTCCTTTCTACCCACCAGTATGCATCCTTTTGCTTATAGGATCTGAGAGTTAAGCCTTCATTTGCATTTGTTCATACTTATATACATCTTGATTTAAGCCCTTAAAGCATTATCTACAAGCATTGTTCTTTGACATATTAAGCAGTGATGTAACCTGACTAAGAGGCACTGTTTATGCAATACTGTGCTGCTAGTTTAGTAGTTTTATACTCCGTTATGTAAACTATCTTGGGTCTTACAGTATTCCCCTAATAATGGCAATAACATCAATGCCCCCACCCCCCACTTTTTCCAGTTTCAACTGTGTAAATGGCATGTTAACACAGGATCAAGGTTGAAGGATGTGCACAAATCTCAGCAGGGGGAAAAAAGCGATGGTAAAAGGGGTTTACATACTGTTGCAGTGAGATCTGAAATTGCTTGACACCTTCGCCTACATGTTAACATATGGGTGACAATAATTGAGTCCTGTGGGCCACAGCAGTTCTCCAATGTGCCATCTTTCTTCGTGGCGTCGGTAACAGGATATGTCTGCCTTGTTAGATAGAAGTGGGTGTTAGAGGGGCTGCTGGATCCTAATGAAGTGTGCTCTGAGAGAGGAGACAACGAGAGATGTGGTGCAGCATCACTATGAGCTAAACTGTGGATTTGCTTACACAACAGCATACGTTCCTGCCCCTATTTCCAATAATCCGTGTATTTCCATATACATTTACTTTCTTTTACATTGGGAGAACTCAAAGACCATTAAACCCACTAGATCTGCTAGTGTTGCTCCCTTCCATACTTTTTAAACAGTGTTGTTTCACTAAAGTAGCAATGGTACTTGCATCAGGCAGCTAAAATTCTTATCACATACCGTTGGAAATAGAGGATGCAAAATAAAGAAGTAAAGATGCACGGGTCTGGGATACATTTGGATGCTTCAGTGTAGAGAACAAAGCAAATAATGTACTCTCTAAACACTGCAGAGTTTTTTACAAGGGACATAATGTATATATTAAGAGAAAATACAAACAAATGTCTCAGCTGTGTCTTAAGTGGTGTCACATTAATTCTTACTGAAAAGAAAAAATTAAACAGACAAATTAATTAGAGACTAAATCTCTATCAAAATTATTAATTGAATTATGAAGGCTAGAAGTTGCAAAGCTTTCTCTAATGAGACAGCCAGCTAACATGAAAGCTGCTCTCGGCAAGGTCTTTTCTGCATTAAGCCTGTCAGAAGCTTTGAAGAAGGCTTACAAGAAGAAGAGGAAAGTGAGGAAAAGATGTAAGCTAGATTTCCTACAAAAGAGAGCAAGACTGTGTGTCTGTGACAGTGAAACTGGGTGCAACAGTCCATAGAGTAGACACCTTATGCATTTGCTTCTTTCTGATCATCCTTCAGAACAGCAATCTTAGTCTCCCACCTTTGTTTTTGTTTTGTACTCATTTGCAGGTTTGTGTGCATTGGTAAGCTATATCCTAATCTAATAAAGTGCTCTCTGTCACTTGTGTCCCACGATGAGCCTGGGGCGCTTGCACAAAAGAAAAGCAGCAAAAATCAATAGAGATTTATAATTTACAATGGCAGAAGCCTCGACCCTTCTTTATGGGCTCCATCCTGGATCCTTAATATTGCATGAGGGATCAGGGCGTGGGGGTGATGTGTCCTCAGAGTATTTGGGGAAGGGGGGAGGGTGTTGGGCTGAGTGTGCAACGAATATGTTCATGTATGTGTGTTAGGAGTGTGTCAGGTTTATGCTTGCTAAGAAGAACAGCCTCAAGCTCAAACTTAATCCTGACTATCTGTTATTTTATAACTGGCCTGTAGTGGCTGTCCTGCAGAACAAATGCTACTTGGCAATTCTTAACACTCTACAGGAGAATAAAAAGATGATATTGACCCAGAGATCCATGGCTGTTTGCTGTAACATGAGCCAAAAGGAAAATCTGTCTACTATTGTACTAATAGATTTTTTTAAAAACTCTCCTTCCTCTTGCATGTTTGTATGTTTCATTACCTACTTTTGTGTTAACCGGTGTATACATAATTTACAGAAATATGTCATGGGGAAATTAGGGTATGTTAAGCATGTGTGTCACGTGTATATTGTGTGTTCAATTTTGGGAGACTGGTGACCATTTGAACTGCTTGGACCTGGCCAATGGCCAACGTTGCTTGTATACTGTCCATAGCTGAAGGAAAATCAATCCCGTCACACAACCCACCCCCAACAACAACACACACACATGTTTTCTGGACCACTTCCTTTTTATTCCAAAATCATATAGTGGATCCTATTCAAACAAACAGTCCCAGACATTTGGCTCGTATCTTTCCACTTCTTAAACCAAAACCCCTCTTCTCTGATAATAGATTTACTTTAAGTGTTTTGTGTGAGTGTTGTGCATTGAAAGTTAAGCTAATAGTCCACATGTCACACCAATAACACTGAAATTACCGTTCTTCGTTCTCTTACCACTCACACTGATAATTTGGTCCTTACACAAACACATAAAGTATACAAAACCTTATCACTCACATGCTCGATCAAAAATACACACACACACACACACACACACACACACACACACACACACACACACACACACACACACACACACACACACACACATGCACACGTCTCTTGGGAGAGAAGCTACTGCAGCTGCTACCCCTGACAGCTTGGGCGTGTTGTGTACCGCCCGCTTCAAAAACAACAGCTAAATGTTGATCCCTGAAGTGTAGCAGAAGGTGTGCTGATGAAGGCACATAAACAAGCTTCTGTTAGAGTCTGTCCCCTTTTTTCTTGATATCGTGTGCAGGTCAAGTTTATATATCACTGTGAGGACCCATTGGCCCATTTGAATTTCTCTTTTTTTGTTTTGAAAGTATTTGATTTACATTACTGAGGTTAAGGTTAGAGTGATGTGTATGAAGGCTAGGCATATAATGAAAAGTCTTAATAAAAGTCATAATATTAGAAGACAAACTTGTATGTATGTGTGTGTGTGTGTTACTGAAGCATTATGCCTCATTCCGGTAGCCTCAGGTGACACGTCTCCATGGTGACTTTTGGCCTTGATGGAAAAAGGAAAAAAGTCCAATTAGAAGGCGAGACCGTGATTGGTTTGAAGCAGATATTAACACATGTGATGGTAATTAGTCCCCAGGAAGCCACTTATGCTGTTCTGGGGGTCTCTGTGTGTGTGTGTGTGTGTTTGTGTGTGTGTGTTTGTGTGTGTGTGTGTATGTGTGTGTGTGTGTGTGTGTGTGTGTGTGTGTGTATGTGGGGGAGGGGGGTCAGATACAGAGGGTGAGGCAGAAAGGAATGGGAGAATATCAGTAAGAATAAGCATAAGAACAATTATCGTCTGATACTTTGTTACTGTTGAAAGTTGGGGAAGGTTTTAATATGCATGTGGATTCCCTTGTGAGTGAACAAAATGAATCTGCCTGATTATGGAAACAAGGACATTCTGAGTTGTGTGGCGTTCATCCTGTCAGAGTATGTGGTGTGTATTTAAGGATGTGTGTGTGTGTGTGTGTGTGAGAGAGAGAGAGAGAGAGAGAGAGAGAGAGAGAAAAAAAGAGAGACTCATTTCTCATGTTTAAGTCATGGCCAAATATTTTGAGATTGGCACAAATTATGGTTTTCACAAAAATGTGGTCAGATGTGTATATTGTATAATGAAGTTTAATTATAAGCATTATAAGCAGTTTAAGCAAAGACTAAATAATTATAGTGTTGACTTTTCTTCTTTAAGACTGGATATCACCATCTGGCAAAATGTTGAATGATGGCAACCCATTCTTGACTAATCACTGCTTGGAGTTGATCACAGTTTCTGGACTTTTGTTCGTTTGCCCTCTTTTTGAGGATTGACCACAGGTTCTCAATGGGATCAAGTTCTGGGGAGTTTCCTGACCATGGACCCAAAATTTTGATGATGTTCGTCAAGTTCATCACTTTTGACATGGTGACATAGTTAATCTCCAAACCGCTCCTGGATCATTGGGAGAAGTTTCTCTTGGAGGATGTTTTGATACCATGTATAAGAAACAGAACTACACACAAATCGTTTCAGGATGCCTTACTATTGGCATAGCACAGGACTCATGGTAGCTTCACCTTTCCTTCTCCGAACAATCATCAGAGAAAAAAAACTTTAGCCCAGAATGTCAGTCTGTCATAATTAGGAGATAAGTAGCTTCTGTGCTGCCATTCTTGACACCAAGGCAAGTTTATTTATATAGCACCATTCATACACAAGGCAATTCAAAGTGCTTTACAGAATTAAATAATAATAATAATTCAATGAAATTAAAAAAAAATAAAATTAAAACAAAGTTATAAGTACAGTTACAACACAGTCAAAAACAATAACCTAAGGAAACAGTTTAAAATCAGCAGAGTACATCAAGCCATCTTCCAAAAGCCTTCGTCTCAATGCACTCCTGCCTTTTGTCATTCCTGAGCAAGCTCTACACTGGTGATGACCTGCATCCTCTTTAGGAGATCGTCCTGACCCTTGTTTGACTTTCTCGGGGACTCTGACGACTTCTTTACTGCAATTGATCCACTTCCTTTAAAGTTACTGATAATTTGATGAATGGTTGATCAGGGTGATAGATATATTACAAGTAGCAATGTCCTTACCTGTGAAACCCTTTTGATGCTATGTAATAATGACTGCAAGTGTTTTGTTGGAGGTAACCATTGTTAACAGAAGACAATTATAAAGCACCACTACCCTTTTAAAGAAGCCAGTCTGCTCTTCTAATCAGCATGACAGAGTAATATCAGCTGTCTTGTCCTCATTAACCTTTTCTTCTGAACTAACGAGATCATCACTGAAAAACAGAAGTGAGTACATAGCTGTCAGAAAGAGAGGTGGTGAAAAATGAGAGAGGCATGATAGAAGACTTTTCTCTTGCTACTATTGTATCACCCACAGACTTGAGTCGACCGAATCATATAATAGCTCATAATCAGTGTGAGTGTAAGGTGTCAGACAGTAAGGTGACGACACATCCATTGTTTCACTTTAGTCCTTAACAGTTTGTGACTTTTCACATAGATTAAATGTTTTTTTTTTCTTACTAATTTTCAAAAAACACACAGGTGTGTTTATGAAGCAGTAAATATTTTTGTGTGGCATTTTAGATAACTGTGTAAGCACCGTGTGTGTATCTCTCCACATAACAGCAAGCAGCCTGACTCCCCTGAGAAACTTATAAAAATAGCACGAGTTAGGAAAAACAAGGTAGAGCTATGCATATACCAGTGCATTTCAAAAATTATAATTTAATAAAAAAGTTCACTTCTGTTCATAATGTAATTTTAAAAAGCTAATTTCTGACATATTTATTTTCATTTCAGGCATTAAAAAATTTGATCATTATGGCTTATACCTCATGAAAATCCAGTATCTCAGATTTGTTTGACTATTTGATTTCAATTTAATTAGTAAGTAAATTACTATGTATCACACAGTTAAGTTCAGCACACAGTCTTGGGAAACACTGATTTCACTGTTGACGAGAAGATAATCATCAGCAGCTTCCACAAGGTGAATAAGCCAGAGAAGGTCATTGAAGAAACGGCTGTTCGCAGAATGATGTATCAAAACGTATTAATGGAAACTGGACTGGAAGGGGAGAAGGTGGCCAAGCAAAAGGGATAACTGCAACATTGAGACAATTGTCAAGAAAAATTTATCTAGAAGGAGAGCTTCACAGGAAGTGGACTAAGGCTGATGTTAGTGCATCGAGAGCCACCACACACAGACATCTGCAGGAATTGCCAATATCAGTCTACTCCTAAGCTAGAGAGAACATCAGAATCGTCTTATGTGGGCTGAGGTGATAAAGAACTGCACAGTTGCTTAGTGATCCAAAGTGGTTCTCTTTTCATATTAAAGCAAATTCTGCAATTAAAATTGAGGTCCTGGAGTCTGAAGGAAGAGTGAAAAAGCACTGGACAGACTTTAAAACCCAGTGGGAAGTTTGGAAGTATAAGGTTTGGGGTGCTATGTCATTTACTATTGTAAGTCAACTGTGTTGTATGTATTGCAAAGCATGTGCAGCCAGCTACCAAGAGGACTTCATGCCTCCATCTGCTGACAAGCTTTATGGAGATGCTGATTTTTCCTTTTTCAGCATTCACCCTGCCCACATTGCCAAAACTACCACCAGTTGGTTTGCTGACAATGATATTGCTGTGCTTGATTGGCCAGCCAACTCTCCGGATCTGAAGCCCATTTAGAATATGTGGGGAAATCTCAGTAGGAAGATGATAATCACCTGAACAAGCAATACCCAGAGCTCCCTGAGTTTAAGTGACATCTCAGCAGTGCCACAAGCTGATTGCCTCCATTCCACATTGTGCTGATGCACTGTCTTGTGGTAAAGGAGCCAGTACTGAGTGTGTAAATGAACATATTGTATTGTACATTCTATTTTATTTGATCTTCTAAACTAGTCCAATAAGTTGACATACTGTTTTTCTGATTTTCATGTAATACAGTTCAAAATTAAAACAAACAAAGGCTTGAAATATGTGACTTTACAATGTAAAGAACGTTTACCTTTTTAAATTAAATTGTGAACATAGATGAACTATTTCAGTTAGGAATACAGTATATACTAGTCTCAATTATTAGAATAGCAATTATAAGACCATGTTGATTTAAAGAATTTTAATTGAGGTTTAGGTTTCATTTTATATGCACAGTGTACACTGAGAAAGGGAGGCAGTGTTTGTCAACATTAGCTTGTGGAATATATTATGTAGTGTAATACATTGCTCACATAAATTAGGGGAAATTATATTATGTGATATGCCATTTTGAAATATACCTTAATTTTTGTGACCAGTATATGCGACTTAGTACTTTAACTTTTGGAACTATTTCTGTTCTCACACTTTGGCCCACACAATAATATATGCAATTTCATATTTAAATTGCAATTTAAATTGCCAATGAATTCCAATCACATCATCATTTCTAGTAGCAACAGCATACATGTTTATGTAATTTGAATAATCAAGCCAATGTGGAAATATGTGACAGTTATTATAAGGACAATTGTGACAGCACGAATGCTGGCTTGGCACAGATTTTAATATCATCAGTGTTTTCTCGACAGTGTTTCTCTTGTTGCATGATGATGTCTCACTCGGTTTAGGTGGCTCAGTCTTTGATCGCTGTTTGGATGCTAATTAAAAGGAATGATGCTTTCTCTAAGGTGGTTTCTACACTGAGGTCCTCTTCATCTTCCTTTCGTTACTCTCACTGGAAGTTTTTTTTGGAAATGAGCAAAAGCTTGTCAGATACAAAAAGCCTCCCAAAGAATAACCTGGAAAGCGGTTGAAGTGACAATTAAAAAGAAGTAAAAATGCAAAAGTGAATTTAGGGATGAGGGATTACCAATGATAATTATGTATCAATATATTGAGGTCTAAAGAATTAGCTATTATCTGGGTTGTAATTAGAATGTTTGGTGTCGTAAGGTACTTTCACAATGAACAGTTGAGAGATTACATTGGAATGAGTTACCCCATGCTGAGCTCCCCTGAGTACTACTTTCATACGAGGTCTCTTTATGATTTGCATTACCACCAGCAATAAGAATGCTGCATGACGCTTAAGTGACGTCAGCGATGCTAATTTTACTTACATGACTCACAATCTCCTTCATCACATATAGTGTCAGTAAAGCCTGGTCTCACTGTAGGTCCATTTGTGTGTTTTTGTGCTCTTTTAAATGCAAAGATATGTTGTTTATATGGCTACTGGTGTACAAGTATATATAAACATGGTGGATGAGCTCATCACAGGTGCTTGCATCTATATCAATCACTACAGAGATGGAACAATTGTTGTACTCTTTGCATACTTTCTTTATTTGTTTATCATTGCATACTTTCGTTATTCAGGGTTCCTATGTGGTGATAAAGTTCCCAGCTTGAAGTAGGAAATAAAATAGTCCCTACACATGGCATTCGAAAACTACAGTCCCAATTCCTGTGGTGCGAACACACGAGAAAGGGGGCACAGTTTTACAAAATTGCTATGGAAAAATTCAGCTGGTGCAAAAGCCTCTATGCATATGTGGGCCGGTCCACACTTATGCCCTTAAAAGTATTTTAGCCAAATATGAAAACATTAGATGGTAGCATTGTATCATTTCATGAGCAAAGGTGATATAACTTTGTTGCCAAAATGTGTAATGTGGAAGACATGGCACTTGTCATATCTGTCTCCTTAGGCCCTTTATCTTCCTCTAAGCACTTTATTTATTTATGATCCCACTCATAGGAACAAAAGAGAGGCGATGGCAGGACAGCAATGAGAAGTGTTTGATGCTCTCTGATACTAAGAACGGCATATGTGTGTGTGTGTGTGTGTGTGTGTGTGTGTGGGCATGTGTATGTGTCAGAGCTGTCTGACTCTTAAAAGGAATTGAGGGTGTATGTTTAGTCAGACACAGAGTTACACCTCCAAGCAGCACAGACTCAGTTCGTTACCTGTCAGACAACCTGAAACGAGTGTAGTCCCACTGCCTTAAAAGACACTACCTAGAGCAGAGTGAGGTGTCAGTTTTAGTACCACTTGGTAGTTCCTGTCACTTAATGTTTTTTAGGAAAAATGAAGGGTTAGAGGGAAACTCATATCGACATAGCAAAGGACTCAGGGCAAGAGAGGTTTTTCTGTTTCTCTGTTGCTAAAAAAGAACAAAGGTGTCAAGCTGTCAGCAGTCTAATCTTTTCTTATCCAGTAGCTATACCTTTCAGTGAATGATTTTAATACTTACATAATATAACGTACATATCTATATATATCTACACCAAAAACCTGTGAGACATAAGAGATTATCATACTCGTAAGCTTGCCCCTCGTCCCTCGTCCCTGAAGGCAAGTGGACAGTTCTGGTTAAGAATCTAAATTTTAGTTTAAAAACCCAGCCTTCATCAGACTGCCACGGCTAGACCTTTGCACAAGGTCTGTGACCCTCAACTACTTGTCTTTATTTAAAGTGTCTTGGGATAATGATATTTAAATGAATTTAAATGTAATTTACCTGCATTGAGGGATTGGATCCTTAGAAGATATTATTACACACAGCTTTTTTAACATCTGGTAGACAAAGGTGATGTGTCAGCCACTTGGAAAGTGATAGATATTATTCCCCTATTAAGAAAGAAGCTCTGTCAGCTGTTGGACTTACGACTATTTTTTTTTTGGCATCGGTTCTGTATAAAAACAGTAGAGATGATTGTCAAGTCACCTCCCATCCTGTAGCAGATATGCAGCCGTTCCACACAGCGACTTTAAATATCCATCCATATATATTGTAACAACCTAAATTATATACTACAGTTCTTTCTTATATGTAGACCTTAGTTTTGTTTATACCAGTTGTAGGACATGAGAATACCTAAGATGCCGTAGAGCTGTCATGAAAGAGACTTGTTAAAATGTCTTCAGCTACTGTAAAGCACCAAATGGTAGTGAACAGAATTCTCACTGTAGGTGAAACATTTCACTGCACTTTTCTTGTTGAGGGTTGTGATGGAACAGACTATTTTAATACAGTATATGAGGTATCAGGAAGCGTATTGTTAACCATTTTGTGTAAGCTTTTTTGGTGTAGCTTTTAAAAGGTGTTAAGAATCCTTACTTAATGAATTTGTTGATGTTTGCAACATTATAACAAACAGTTGATATCACCTTATAGCAGTTAAGTGCTTATACAGACTGAATACTGCAGTTATACAATCAGAGTAACACACACTATGTACACTTTAGGTATGACAGAAAATTACCATTTTCAAATAGCTGTTTTTTATATTATAGCCTGAAATTAAATCCTTACCCAACTTTATTTTCACATTCTGTTTTCCAAAATTGTAAAAATAAACAACAACTTAAAAATTACAATAAGAGGCTTTGAAATTGATCAGCCTCCTGTTTTCTGAACACCCCCACCACACATATGTCTCCATCACTGTGCTTCATGTGGTAAATGTGGGGTTTAGTGCTATGTTTGCCAAGCACAGTGCTTTAATTTCAGTCCAAAAAGTTCAGTCTTATAAGACTTTTTGCCACATGGCATGGGAAGTGCAAATGAGTCTCTGTGTCACAATGGATGCTTCTTTCTTGCCATCCAGGCTTGCTTTGTATGAAGCAGAGATGGGGACTCGGGTGAGCAACTCGAGTCGAAGTCGCACTTAAGACGCCTAGAAAAAGACGTCAGACTTAACTTGAAACTCGTCCCTAATGACTCTCGACATGACTTGGTCCAAAATGACTCGTGAACATTAAGAGTCAGTCCGTTATCCAGGCACTGTGCGTGAAAGTTAAAATACTTTCTTTGTGTATAAATGCTTTGGCTAGAGTCTAAGTCTCAAGTCAATACAATAAATATATATATTGTATTGACTTGAGACTTAGACTGTAGCCAAAAGATTCGTGACTTGACTTGGACTAGTATTTTGCGACATATTATATTATTATTATTTTACGTATAAATGTACTTACTGTCCATGTACATTTCTCTGCTGGTGCCATTTATATTTATTTATAACAATTTCACACTGATTATGTTTACATCCCAAATTTTTAAAAAATTTATGTAATCTCCGTTTAATTAGTATGCAGAGGGCTTTGGTTTTGCCTACCTAGTTCTGGACTCTTATTTCTGGCCTCCAGCCCATGTGTCAGTTAATCTGGCCACTCTTACAATTACTGCCTTCCCAGAAAATAGATCTCAATTACCAGTTTGGAATCTTTTGCTGTCTTCTCTCCCTCTCTGTCTCAGCTTAATTTCCACAGTATAAAGCAAGTGCATCTATGTTGATTCATTTTTCCTCTGCCAAACAATGTGGGCTTGCCTGGCAAGCTGTTGCACGCAACAGTAATAATTAGACCTGCCCTAATGAGCTGACAGTGCCCAAACACACAGACACACAGGCACATACACACGTGACAGCTTGACACTGCTCAACAGTAATGAAGAAGCAATGAGGCTGTAAGCTGGGACAGTGGATTTTTAAGATGAGGTCAAAAATTAGATAGAAATACAGAGCGGACTAAGGTGATTATCTGATCGCCAAATCATTACAGTAACTGTGTAGCTTTCTTCATAGAAGGCCGTAATTGTTTCAATGCGATCTCACTTAAAGGACAAGTGTGGCTTGACGTGCACGTTCTCACATGCCCCCTGTATGTACCCTGTATGTTTTATGATGCTGATCACACACTAAATATGGAAGTGATAAAAGGCAACAGACCTGCATTCTTATGTTAGCAGTTTGAATAATTAAAGTGCATAAATTCTGTGGCAGTTTTCATTCTGATTAATTATTCATTAATGGCATGTTAATTGCGTCTGCACTCTGAATATTTAACAAAATGCAAAAACAAAAGCTGCAAAAAGGAGAATGAGGTATGAATATTCAAAGTCGTTAATGAATAAAAGCTTGAAAAGCAGCAGAAACAAAGATGCATTTCAGAATTGGAAGGAATTCACAGTCCTGGACCAGATTAGGCACATTTTGAAAGATAAGTCCTCCCTACCAAGGCGTCTTGCATTTCCATAACAATGGCAAATGTGAGATAGCAAAGGGGAATACAGAATGACTTAAAGTAAAACGTACTCTCAGCGGTTAGAGAAGTGCTGTTCAAAGTGACTTTAAAGTTAAGGGTGAGTGACGGAGATCTGAGTATGTAGGTCTTCATCCTTCATCTGCATAAAAATACAGGGTAATCCTTTATATTAAGCACGGGTGGAGAAGTTATTTGGAAACTGTATGGGGGTGTGGGGAGAGGCCATGTTAGATAGACTTTTTAATGATAATGTGGAATGGGTGCATGCCTTTCCAGGAAGAAATTTTGGATAGCAGCACTTATTTAACCTACCAATATATATTGTCGTTTTTAATGTATTTTTTATGGCCATAGAATGTGATAGTCTATTAAATCTATCCAGGCTCTGCAGAATATCCCATAAACTCTATGTACTGTTTCTTGTCTTTCTAAACTGCTGCTTCTGACATAACAAATATAAGTCAATCATTTGAATAGCTCATTGAATGATGTAGTATTTGATTTGACTTTATTGTCATATATTCTGCAACCCCCTAGCTATATATATAACTAAAACAATAAGACGGATTTGTGTAGTCTTTAACATATGTCATGCTTGAGGTGTGCTCATTTGACTGTGCTAAATGCACTATTATCATTTCCACCCTTGTTATACAGTACATCAATAATCCATTTCCGGTCATAACCCATGTCTGTTCTTGTAGTATTGGGTTACTGGAACGGTGGCAGTGGCTGATTACACGTGTAAATGTGTCTATTATTCTTGGTCCTTTTTTTCTTACTAATTATTTCAATGAATATGCCTGAAAAGTGAAAACGGCCACACTTTCTTTATGTATTTGATACACTGGCAAGCTTACCCACTTACAAAAAAATGGAGAGGCCAATAAATGTTGGTGCAATTATTGGAAAATGGAGGAAACACAAGATAAATGTCAGTCGTCTTGGGCTTCATGCAAGATGTCACCTCGTCGGGTAAGGAAGATTCTGAGAAAGGTCAGGAATCGGCCCAAAACTACAAACGAGGACCTGGTCAATGACCTGAAGAGAGCTGGGACCACAGTCGCAAAGATGACCATTAGCAACACATGGATTAAAATAATAGTTTCATGGATTAAACTTCTGCAGGGCATGCAAGGTCCCCCTTCTCACACCAGGCCCATTAGAAGTTTGGATCCAGAGGAGGCATGAGAAAAGGTCATGTGGTCAAATGTGGTGATATTAGGGATATTTGATATGAACTTCACTCGCTGTGTTTGGAGGAAAAAGAAGGATAAGAAAACCTCAATGTTGTCCAGAATCCCCAGAACCTGAAAGAGCTGGTGAAGATCTGTATGGAGAAGTGGTCCAAAATACCCGATGATAATACTAATTATATATATATAATTTATTTAAAGGAGTTGGAGTTGAAGTGTACCTATGGTAAAAAGTACAGTTTGTAGTTGTAAAAACTTTAAGTTACAGTTCCATTATCACATAATTAAGTGTATTTCATACTTACTTTTCTGACTGTATATTGTTCTACCTTCTTCAGCTCAATCTTAAGCCTGACATAGCCACCCAAGTACACTCGCCTTTCTGAATATCAGATATTATTTACACTTTATATTACACTTTATTATTAAACGTATTAATAATTATTAAAATAATTATTAGTAACATCACTCTTTGTGTATTCAGAAGTGTTCGTGTTTTTTGCATTTTAATGTTGTGTCCAGACTGTTTTCCCTACATCAGGTTTTGCAACTTTTTCTTTTTTTTCTTTTAAGTTAGTCAAGCTAAATGTTTTGTCTCTGTAGTAATCAGTGTTCATGTTCAGGTTTATTCAAGTGAATGTCTTTTGTCACAGGTCTGTATATACTGGCTGTATGTGAGGCATGTTCTTCTGAACTATCTTATTTATCTTATTTATTTTAAAAGACTGTGTAATTATTTAAACTTAGTTAAAAACTGCATATTTTATATTTACTGAAACACAAATTGACAATCATGTATTAATCCAAAGAGAACAGCAGTAACTGAGTCAATGTCAAGTACTAGTCAAGAACTATTGCAATGAACCCTGGATAAAATACTGAGTTGGTGCTAGTTGCTAAAAACTGATTAAATAAAAATGTTTCTGCTTGTCGAGGCCCTTTGATTGCTTTTCTCAAAGAAACACGTTATTTGCTCAATATTAGATTGTGGCACAATTTTCAAGTGTCTATTGTAATAATGTTTTCACAGCATTTTATGCTTAAGCCTTAAGTTTTGAATCAGAATTCATTTCTATAGCATGGTCAACTGTGGATATACATTCCCCCACGAGTAGGAATAATGGAGTATGGCCAGAATTTATATTTACCCTCTGTCGACTCATTCATCGACATTCTATGTAATTACAATTGGCTGTCATAAATGTAACTATAAACTTTTGGCTTTTGGTTTTGCTTACAACGTTTTGCCTACCTCTGAAACACACTTACCACTTCAACACACTTACTAGCATATTTACAGGCCTATACTAGACTTCCACAGGGAAAATTTAAAAAGTAAAGAACTATGGTACTCCAGGTAGTACTTGTAACTAATATGCTTAAATGCTTGTACACAATAGATTAATATTAAGGCCTGTCATACAGGAGGCTTTTGATTAGACTTCGATCAGTTTGATTTCCTCCCCCCTCAAGTAGGAACCCAGAGAGAGAAGCCCTCCAGGATGACACCCCAGTGTAAACACATTTACTGCTGCAATTTAAAGCTGAAGCAGCCCCTTTTCAACAAGCTCATTAGTGTCACTTAATTAAAATGGCAGTGCTTGACTTTGATGCCTGTGGAAGCTGGTTAGGGTGCAGGTCATTATGAAACTGGAATGTACATATATGCACAGACGAGGATTAACACAAAAGTCCTAAGTGTCATGGTGAAAACAGTTATGAACGCATATAGTGTGTGGGAGTGGGGTGGTGGACAGAGTGGGTGGGGGGTGGTTGAGGAGCAAAATGAGCAGACGGTATTGAAATGTGTTCCATGCTAATTAAAGCTGCAAATCCTGAAATGCCATAATAACCGTTAATTAGGGGCTCTGCTTTTTTTTCAACATAATTTGCTAATTAGCCGTTACATTGGTGTGGGTGTCTCTCGGTAATTATTGGCAGGACTGACAGCTACTTGTGACTGAAGAGGAAATGACACTATTACGGGTCCAGTAGAACTATACACCATGCCAAAAAGCCCCTCATTTCTGCCTTAAGTATCTGGCAAAGAGGATTCCATTGGCATATTTCTGAATGTAAATTTTCTCTGGGCTTTCTTTATTTTATTTTGATTGCCGTTACAAAGCGTTGGTCCCGTTTATTTTAGCTGTTTGTAGGAGGCAGTGGGCTTTCCAGGGGGTCTTGGCTAGACTGCATGTTGTGCATCTGGTGTTCACAGGTGGGATTTCATTCTCTTTTCTGTGAAGTCTGGACATTGTAATATGATGGCAAATAAATAATTGGCAACAGAAGATAATGTAGTTAATGTCAAATTAAACTATCAGATATCTTGGTTGTTAGTTAGTTAGTTTATTTCTTTTATGATTCAAGAAAACCCTAAGCCTTTTTATATAATGATTTCACATTGTCAGGCTGGTTACATCGTAACTGTATTACAGCCTCTTAGTGCTTCTTTGCACATTTAGACATCAGTTATGCACATCTATCAGGCAATCGAAAACATATGCTCCAAAACATATGCTAACATATGGTTTATGGGTATGTGAAATGTGTTGTATTTTGTAAACTTTGGCTGTCTATATATATATATATATATATATATATATATATATATATATGTGTGTGTGTGTCTGTGTGTGTGTGT
>JAUZST010006563.1:0-14761 GCA_034779995.1 Parotocinclus haroldoi
AGTTCAGACTTGGTTGTTTAGAAGTCTGATAGCTTGTGGGAAAAAGCTGTTGCAGGTTCGGGATGTAAGGGCCCGAACATCTTCAAAACATTACGACTTTGAGGCTGTAGCTTGGCAAGTTGGACCTTAAGTTCTCCCCATACGTTTTCTATGGGATTATGGTCTGGAGACTGGCTAGGCTGCTGCATGACCTTAATGTGCTTCTTTTTGAGCCACTCCATTGTTGCCTTGGCTGTATGTTTTGAGTCATTGTCGTGAGACAATGTTGTGAGACCCAGCCACAACCCATTTTTAATGCCCTGGTGGAGGGAAGGAGGTTGTCACTCAGGATTTGAAAGTACATGGATCCATCCATTCTCCCATTGATGCAATAAAGTAGTCCTGTTCCCACCAAACACCACCAAAACAATGTTTCCACCTCCATGCTTGACAGTGCAGATGGTGTTCCTTGGGTCATAGTCAACATTTCTCTTCCTCCAAACATGGTGAGTTGAGTCAGTGTCTAAGAGCTCAACCTTTGTCTCATCTGATCTGCATATGTTCCTTCTTGAGCAGGGGGACCTTGCGTGCCCTGGAGGATTTTAATCCATTATGGCGTAATGTGTTACAAATGGTTTTCTTGGTGATTGTCGTCCAAGCTGCCTTAAGATCATTAACAAGTTCCCCCCGTGTAGTTTTAGGCTGATTTCTCACCTTCCTCATGATCAAGTATACCCCACAAGATGAAATTTTGCATGGAGCCCCAGACTGAGGTTCGATTGACAAGTCATTTTGTAATTCTTCCATTTTTTTACAGTTGTCTCCTTCTCACTCAGTTTTACTTATGGTTTTATAGCCAATTCCAACCATATGCAGGTCTATGATATTGTCTCTGACATCCTTAGAAAGCTCTTTGGTCTTGCCCATGTTGGAGAGGTTAGAGTCTGACTAATTAATTGAGTCTGTTTACAGGGGTCTTTTATACAGCTGACAGTTTAGGACAGCTGCCTTTAATGCAGGTAACGAGTTGATTAAGAGTGTATAACTGGTCTGTATTAGCCAGAAATCTTAATGTTTGGTAGGGGATCAAATACTTATTTCTCTCTGCAATATGCAAATAAATTTATATATTTTATACAATGCAATTCTCTGGATTTCTTTTAGATATCCTGTCTCTCACTTGTTGAAATAAGCCTACCCTTAAAATGATAGACATGTCATATTTTTGTAAGTGGGCAAACTTACAAAATCAGCAAGAGATCAAATAATTATTTCCTCTACTGTATGTCCATTTAAGCCAGTTATAAATGAATTTTCATTAATTTCGCAAACCAAAATGATTTCCTAAGAATATACACACGCAAATGGGAGCTAATTCGCTTATTCTCTTTCTCTGTTTCTTGGCATTCTCCTGAGCATTTATTACAAGATATGCTTTGTTCTTGCTTTCATTAGGCAAGCACTTATTTATCGGGCTGTTCTCAGCTAGCTCATTAGCTTGTTGTCACACTGAGATATGGAAAATGGTGTGGTGCTGTGGGAGGCATTACAGCAATCTTGCGACTGAGTGCTTCTCACAGGGGTTTAAGCTGCTCCCAGTAGGGAAGTGGGTATCATGCCAAAAAGCTGTCATTACAAATAGGTATATTGTTCTTAGATGACTGCATTTTATACACAAAGAAGTCTGAGTCATGTTCATGTTTTAAGACCTCCTGATTTGCAGGTCTTATGCTGATGTCAAAGGCAATGCTTGAACCATTAATAATGTTTCTTTGGATTTGGATCCTACCTGTGGAATTTATGTGATGCTTTCCCCATTTGTTCCTATGAGAAAAAAATTAGGCGGAGCAATGATTGAACAGCTGTATACTTATTACACAAGTATACTGGACAATCCTACATTAGTTCAGTATTGATATCTTGAAACCCGCAACACAAGTTAGGTGCTAAAATCTGGCAGGAAAATAAACGTATGTTAATATATTACGTTGTAAAGTGTGCCGTAATTACCTTATCTCTCTAAAACCTAATAAGTATAATAATGTGCTAATTTTTTGTGCTCACTGTAACTCAAGCCAACCACTCTGTTGGATTTGCGTGAATTTCAGTCCCATGGGAATTGAATTTAGTAGTGATATAAGTGCTCAAAAATGAAAAAACAACCACGAGGTCAACTACGGGTGTGCAGATTTAGCATCCTTTTTGTTTGTAACAAAGGTATTAACAATAATAATGAATTATAAATATATAATCTTGCTCATTAGTTCACATTTCAATTACAGCCTGTTCTGACGCAGTTGATATGTTTATAGACTCGTGTATTTGTAACAAACTGTAAAATGTCATACTATGTACTTCTTTTATTATACTATAACTTATAATATCCAATAATATGTAGTGTGCCATTTTATACCTTTATCTGACGGTGGCTACTCAGCTATGTTCAATATTTCAGTGACATACAGTTCCCATACTGTATATTCAAGAGAAAGTGGTATTTTTATGGGGCTGTCTGGGTTGGAGTTTAATAAATTGCATGGTTTGAGACTCCCAGACAGTGATCAATAACATAGTGTGCACTTCCATATGATCACATGATGGCATTTTTCTCAGTGCTGTCAGTGGCACAATCTATTTTACTGTGAATTGGGCATTGTCGTCACCTGAAAAATAAAGCACTCACTTGCTTATAAGAAGAAGGCTAATAACATTCAGTTTATATCCCTTAACTCTTCTACGCACTGTGGTTATAGGTTACTGTTTTTAGCATTGGACTCATGGGCATTATCTGTTTTGCTACAGTTTCCAGGACAGTTTTTACAAAGTCTGGTTCCTTTGAAGGAGTCTCCTCTAAAATGACTCTTTACATTGTTTTCTTGGGCTTGCAAGATCTCTGTACAGCTGCAAATTCCTATGCAAATATTTAGAGTTACTCTTGAGAGTTACATAGTGGATTTGCTTAATTTTGTAATTTAATAGAGTTCTGTAGCAAACTGAATGATATACATTGATTGATATACATACAAAAATGATAAACCATTGTAAGTTTTTATACCTTTGACATATTGCTGTAAATGCTTTGTAAACAAAACACTGCTAATATTGCTGCAGCTCACAGCTCCTCCCAGGAAACAAATTTACTGTAAAATTTGACAGTAGAACCATGAAGTGGCAAAATAAGCATCATAATCCATAACAGAACTGTAAAATATTTTATGATCAGTTCGTAGTCTAGTTTACAATTTTTTAATGAAATTTTACAGAATAACTATAAAGTGGCCGAAATTATCATCAAAATACATACTAGAACTGTGAACTTCATGGCCAAACTATGAAAGTTCACATTAAAAATGTCAAGCAATTTTAAGTTTTACTATGAAATCTTTCAATATATTTTTTCCTGGGCTCGGTTTGATTCCAACCCTGGGCTCTGTCTTTGTGGTGTCTGCATGAGTTTACTTTGGATTCTCCGGTTTCTTTCCACATTCCAAACACATGCCTGTTAGGTTAATTAAAGATTGCAAAGTGCCCTTAGTGTGTGTGAGTGTGTGTGTGTGTGTACATGTGTGTGTCTGTGTGCGTGTGTGTGTGTGTCTGTGTCTGTGTGCGTGTGTGTGCGTGTGTCTATGAGTGTGTACTACAATTGGAACCCTTTCCGTTCTTGCCTTATGCCACCAGCTTTTCCTGTGACCCTGACTAGGAACTGGAAAAGACAACAGAAAGTTGTTGAAATTACAGCTTGTGCCAAAGCATGTTATTATGTTTGTATTATTGCATTAGGAATTTTCCCCACTCTGCCCTTCAGAATGCTACCAGCTTTGAAATATCCTTTCATGAACAATATGTTTGATATCCACCTATAGATTTTCAATCATACTGGACTGTGTAAGCCATTCTAAAACTACCTTACGTCTTTTAAAGTATTATTATTATATTCTCTCTATATTCTATTATATTTTATTGTTCATTTTGAATCACTGTCAGAAATACCCAATCCATTTCTTTGCTGACTGTGGAACATTGGCTTCCACGATTATTTGACATTTAATAGAAGCCATTGTTTCCTCTCTCCTTCACGATGTCCCAATGTTCCACTGACTGGCACATAGCCACCAAGCAAAATACAAGTTATTTTTTAAGACAAGTTTATTTGTCTTTTTTGGCAAGCAAATCAAGAAGTTCAATCTCCGCTTCACTGTACCACAGTATGTGTTTCCGGTATGCACCTGGATAAACATTTTGCATACAGGCCACGGCGAGGCCTTTTCTGAGTTGAATTATTTTGAATGCACAGCAAATTTACACTGTTATACAAGCAATAGACTACTTTTCATTTTTTCAACGTATCATATCTTCAGTGTTTTCCTACAAACAGATAAAAGAAAATAGTAGCAAAAATGTTAGGACTCACTTAATAGCTTTCTTATTGCTTGTGAGAGTCAACTGTCTTCAGTGAGCTGCTTAGAGGAACACAAGATGCTTAAATTGCCAAATAATTTAGTAAACCCTTAAATCATAGACTAGGCCTTAATTTGGACCTAGCAAATTACACAAGCCAAATTGTACATTTTATAACATGATAGACACTATTGTGTGTAGGAGAGGAGGAGTTGGGAATTATTACTCTGTACTGCATCAACAAAGGAAACCAAACAGCAGTAGACTGGCAGAGGTGGGATTTCAAAGCTGAGCCCTCTAGTCCATAGTGCAGTATCTTAACTGCTAAACCATCACAGTCCAGTTCAGGGCACACTTACATGTTCTCCTGGGAAAAGTTTTAGAAACACCACAACCACAAGAAAAACTATGAAACTTTTATAAATATAGATATTAAAAAATAGATTGAAAAAGATTTTTCCAGTATCTGCATTTTGCATCAAAAATTGCATAATTGGGCCATAGTTATGGTATCTATCTGGGGTAATTTGTAAAACTTTTTTTTTTAACCAGATAGTAATTGCATTACTATGTATATTGATTTTAGAAACTCAATTTAAAAAATAAATTCACATAAATGGGAGGCACCCAGAGCTAAATTTCATATCATATCAAAGTGTCTGGATACTTATGTTCATACATTATTTTTCTTTTTGAATAAATTTGCAAAACTGTTTAAAATTCTGTTTTTAGTTTGTCAGTATGGGGTATTGAGTACAGATTAATTAGGGGGCAGTTCTGTAGACTTTTCTAATGCATTGTATATTGACCAGAGGGGAATCTGGCAATTCTGCTACTTGACAAGGAAGCCATTCATTGGTCTCTGAAGTTCTGTTCTGTTGTCTGAGCTGCTATAAAAAAGGTCAAATTTGTGTTTCTGTATGGTGCCACTTCTTTTGTGCTGTACCTTCGGTAATCCCCCACTGCTGAAAGCAATGACCATTTTTTTCTGCTGGGGTAAACACAAAGTAAACACATTTTTTTATCGAAAGATAAGAGGTACAGGATTAGTAACTACTAAATATATGATCACAGGCAATGTTAGTGCAAGCTTGATGAGCTCCATTGTGACAGTTGAAAAGAGGATAGAAGTCTGCCTCAAAGATGGAGAGCGAGGAAACAGAAGATGGAGATAAGGTGGAGGGGTGGATTGAGTTGGACTTCAGCGGAAAGGGACAAATTGAGGATGAGAATAGGAGCACAGCTTTGAAAGAAATCACCTGGGAGTTATCTCCTTTTTCTGATTGATTTAGCTGTGAAATATTGCTAGGCTTTTGAAGGAGCACCCTAGGGCTGGAGCTTTAAGTGGAGGGGCAGAATAGAGAGACACAAAATGATACTGGCTGAAAGAGAGGGAGAGCATGACAGTGGCTGAGGTGAGATAAGAGGATTCTCACTGGGAGCAAGCAGTTGAATAGGAGCTAGGAGAGTTGGCAGGAAAATTGTCTTTATTATGTCCAACCTGCAGTGTCTGTTATTAAAGATTAGTTCCAATAATGAAGTCAGTGAGAAGCACATTAATGGGAATTAAATGTTTTAAGCCATGTAATCTGAATATGATAGAAAAAATAATTGATAATATGCCTGGAAACGACTGTTCTTTGTTAGCGATGCCCCTTGTGGAGGGTCTTTTTCATATATTAACTTGTAAATGCAGTAAAACAGATCTATTCAGAAAGTTTAATCAGCAACTTGGTTTAGTTCCTGCCTTCTGTAATGTACACTTACTGGTCACATTATTAGGCACATCATCATGTATATATACTCGCTGAAAGTGTTATTAGCATCATTTACTATATAGGAGCACTTCGTAATTCTACAATTACAGACCGTAGTTCATAGGTTTTTCTACATACATTGTTTTTTTCTATGTTCTTTAATGGTCAGGACCTGTACAGGGCCAGCACAGATCGAATACTATTTGGGTGATGGTTCATTCTCAGCACTGCAGTGGCATGGATGTGGTGGTGTTGGTGTGTTGGTATGTGTTGTACTGGTTTGAGTGAAGTAGACACAGAAATGCTGCTGGAGTTTTAAAACATTGTGTTCACTCACCGTGCAAGCTATTAGACACCATTATTTTCCAACTTATTGCTCCACCTTGTAGATGTCAGACACAAGAGCTTGGTTGTTTGCTCACAGTTTGTGTTATTTGTCCTTTAATCCTTTATCCTCACAGGATGCTGGTTATACATTAATGGTAGGTGAACTATTTTCAATCCAGCAGTGACATTGAGGTGTTTAAAAGCTCTAGCAGCACTGCTGTATCGGTGTCTTGTACCAGCACGTCACCAGTCGTCATACGACACACCATCAACACGTCAGTGTCACTGCAGTGCTGAGAATGATCCACCAACCAAATAGTACCTGATCTGTGCTGGTCCTTCTGGGATCCTGAGAGCACATAGTAAAGGGGATGAATAGAATTCTTTGAAAAACAGTACAACTACAAAGTGCATTAATATAGTAAGTGAAACTGATAAACTGGGCAATGTGAGCAGAAACAAGAGAGTGTCTCTGAGTACACTACGTATATAATGCAATCCAGAGATAAAGAAAAGACCCACACTGCTTTCTTGCACTCATGTTTTGCAGGAAATAGAAAAATGGCAGTTGATGAACTATCACCCAACTGTTTTGTTTTGTTTCATTTTGCTGAATGCGAACAAGACTACAGTACTGTCTTAAAACTGACAAATTCTTCCCACACCATGGTCCCTCATTTTATCTCTGAAACTTCTTCTTATCCTGCTCTTATTCACACTTTTAATGAACCACTCCAGATTAATCATACTGGTGAAATTACAAATTGGAGGAAGAGACGGAAAGGCAGCATGAACATAATCCACACCACATAATGCTAAGGGGAAAGTTTAAAAAGTGGGTTGCAATGGATTCCAAGTGCAAAACATCGATGTTAGCAAAGGCCACAGATGAACAGAATTTAAAAGATGAGTTTAATCTCTTGCTCAACAAGCCTCTGGTCTGCTGGCAAAATGAAGTAAATTGGGTCATTAAATTCTGCATCTGTATTCCTGAGGAGAGAAGGGAGAGAATGAATCCTGCTCTTCTTGTATTGGTCTGACACTGAAGTTCAATTATGGAACTATAAATGAATTAAATAATGTGTATAA
This sequence comes from Parotocinclus haroldoi, assembly GCA_034779995.1. Lineage (NCBI taxonomy): Eukaryota > Metazoa > Chordata > Actinopteri > Siluriformes > Loricariidae > Parotocinclus > Parotocinclus haroldoi. The sequence continues at coordinate 7,551 of JAUZST010006563.1, forward strand.
GTCTTTGCGTGTAAGTGTGTTGTAAAGTTGTATGTTTTTCACAGTAACACCAGTGATGGCCGGCTCATTCTCATTCAGTTTTGCCCCACACAGCTCGCGCCACCATGTCTTTATCTCTGTCAGCGGGAGACAAGATGGCCTACTGCCAAGACCTAATGGACTTTTGGAATACAGAGAAAATAATATATCACAGGGTCAGCAGGAAGGAGATAGAGACGGTGTGAAAGACACAGCAGAGCCTTTTGGATGTGTCCTCTAGGCCTCCACTTATTTGTGAGAATGGCTAGACTGAGAAAGAGACAATCCACCTGTTCTCTCTCTTTCTCACTCTCACTCAAACATACTTGTCAGAAGTAACTGTTTGGTTTATTTGAGGCAAGGTAACTCGTGGGACCAATTTAAAATGATATGCCTGACAGTATTTGAAGCATGTAATGGTATTGTGAGAAAATGGCTTTTCCTCCTGTATCACTACATCTCTGCTGTGTCTGCTCAGTAAAATTCTAGGATGCCAACATAAACAGCTAAGAGTCAGATTTCCCCTGCTTAATAAAAAAATATAAAAATAACATGAAACCAGGTTTCAGTTAGTGAAAGAATCGTAAGCCTATTGTGTAGCCCAAATCCTGTTGCTGCTTATTCAGATACAGACGGTCTGATTTATTGAAAATTACATATAAAGCGAGGTCCTTTGCATGTGTGGCTGTATGCATGTAAACAAGTGTCAATGCACTCATGCAGAGTCTAATGAGATATGTAGATGGTAAACAGGTATACAGTCTAGAACTAGCACATTTAATTCAGATCTCAAAGACAAAAGGTTGTCAAATATCAAGCAAGGGTGATAATGCCTAATGCTCTGTTTGAAGCAATTTTTCCAGGTAGTTCTTATTTTTTAAGGGTGGCATGGTATAAGCAGGCAAGCAAGTATAATGGCTGCCACATCCCTGGTTTGATCCTGACCTTAGACTTCTCATGTCAGGGTGGGTTAACTCCAGGTATTTAGGTTTAATACTAGACATGTTATTCTAACCCACTATAGCTTGTGTCATGTCAGTATAGCTTGTGTCATGAATAGCCATCGATGCTGATGTGCCATTAAATAAACCACTAAATCCCAACCATATTTCTTACCAAGCACCAAAGTAATACATATAATCATCTCCATAAATATTTGTGCATTGGTAAAATAATTATAAATGTGTTATCCAAATGCCTTTGTATAACTAGTTTTATACCTTAAGCATACCTTTAGTTGAGGTAGATGTACCTGTATTATATATGTACTGTATATTTATTATATAAGTACATTACTGTATCTTGCCAAAAGTAACAAAGTTGGGAGCATGAATATGTCCCAAATCTCTTGTTGTGCTGAAGCAAGAGTTCTTTTCACTGGATCTAAGGGGCAGAGCCCAACTCCTGAAAAACAACCCCACATCATAATCCCCCCACCACCAAACTTTACACAATTCAGTCAGACAAGTACAGTTCTCCTGGCATCTGCTAAACCCACACCCGTCCATCAGATTGCCAGAAGGATAAGTGTGATTTGTCTCTCCAGAAAACAAGTCTCTACTTCTCAGTGGTGGGGTTCTTTACCTAACTGCATCGGATGCTTTACATTGCGCTTGGTGATGTAAGGCTTTAATGCAGTTGTTCAGCCATGGAGATTAATTCCATTTTCTATGCACTGTTCTTGAGCTAGTCTGAAGGCCACATGAGGTTTGGCGATCTGTAGCAACTGACTCTGCAGAAAGTTGGTGACCTCTGTACACTGTGTGCCTCAGCATCTGCTTTACATGGCCCATCGCCCCGTGGTTGAGTTGCTGTCATTCCCAGTTCGATTACACTTTGTTATAATACAGCTGACAGTTGACTGTGGAACATTTAGTAACGAGGAAATTTCACAACTGGACTTGTTTCAACAGGTGGTGTCTTATTACGGTACCATGCTGGAATTCTTTCATTCTTCCAATGGTTGTAGACGCAGTCTGCATGCCCCTATGCTTGATTTAATACAACCATGAAAGTGCTTGGAATTCACATGAATTAATTGGAAAACACCTGAATTCAATTATTTGGATGCATTGTGTGTGATGGAAAACTGCACAAGCGTACTCTTACACGCAGGTTCTTCATAGCGCTTAGTTACCTTGTTAATTATTGCCTTAAATCCTAAGCTAAGTATCAAAAAAATCTTGTAGGTACATAGAATGTCAATCATGTAGGTACTTTATGGTAATTATTGTAATTGCTTATTATTTCTCCTTGCTTTTATTACAGCTCCTTATGATGCTTGGCAGGGAAAGAATTGCCAGCTTTTTTTCCACCCAAATGTCTATAGGAGAAGGTGCTTCTGATTTACTGCACTGTACCTTCAAAGCAAAAAAAAAAACAAAGAAACCAGTTTGTTCATGTGTGTCACTGTTTGACATGGGCCCAGTCTGAGTGTCCTGGCCACCGGGAGCATATACAGAGTACAAGAACCGCATAAGCAATGAGGAATACTCTAATATACTGAACTGTCTATGTTGTAAGGGGTGGAGGTTTGAGATGAATTGTATGCCTGTGAAGGTTGATCATGTGTATGCCTCTGTGTGAGAGTGGGCTACTTCAGCTTTTGTGAATACATGATTACATGTCTGCATTCTTGTATGAGTGCAAGTTGAAAGTCAGTGTATGTGTGGGTGTATTCTGAAAGGAGCTATGCTTCACCCCCACCCAACCCCCCGAGGGACAAGCTATGTGATCTGAGCTGTCATCTCTCTGACATTCCACTGAGGACTGGAGGGACAACTTTTGACCCTCTGCAGCCATGCAGTTTTGTTTCTGTAGCAAGGGCCATGTAACATAGACCTGTGGCTGATTTTAAGAAAATGGATTGATCAATCCATTGGTAGCATAGAGCTTGGCTGGAGTGAAGACCAGCAACCATAACAGCCCAAAACAAAGCAAAGGTTTTTGACCACTGCTTGAAAATTATATTATGTCTTATATGCATCTTATAAATGGGCTTAATAAATAAAACACAAACTATCTATAATAGAGAGCTTAATATATCAGTTGTTCTATCTTACTCACATTATAGATAATAAGCAACACATAGTTAATAGGTAGCTAAATGGTGCATGACTTGACTCCAGAATCAACTTTTTAATAAATAAGCACTGATTAAACAGATTAAAGTTGTATGTAAAATGCAAATTAATACACAATAAAGACAAGATATTTAATGATAAACCTTATTGTTTTTTGCAAATATTCACTCATTCGGTAAAGGATATTAGCACATGGGCTTAGAAACACTTCAAAAAACATTGTCAGTGAACACAGTTTATTGCTCCATCTACAAGTACAATTTAAAACTTTACCACGCAAAGTGAAAGCCATATATCAACAACACCCATCTGCCTGCAGTGCAGAAACTATGCAATGGAGACCCCGGACTGTTGAGCAACTGAAGTTAATAATAATAATGGTAATAATAATAAAGGAAGGTTTTTAGAAGACATTTAAATGCTAAACATTTAATTTTGATGCGGACATAATTCAAGTTGTACATCAAACATTAATGGGAGAAAATTCCACTTACAAAGCTTCAACAAGTAGTGTCCTTAGTTCCCAAACACTTATTAAGTGTTAAAAGGAAAGGTGACTTAATACAGCGGTAAACATGTCCCTGTCCCAACCTTTTTTTTTGGAACGTGTTGCAGGACTCAAATTCAAAATAAGTGAATATTTGCAAAAAAAAAACAAAAAAAAAACAATTAAGACTGGAATGACATTTGATTTATTTTGCATTGTCGTTTTGATAAATACATGGGCATCCCTAGAAATGTGTAATCTTTAAAGAATTAATGTTGCTCTAAGATCTCGGTGTACTTTTCTGCATTAATGCTGCCATCATAGAACTAAAAATTACCTTTGCCAAGGCCACTGACAAAACTCCATACCATGACAGACCCTGGCTTTTGGACTTGTAACTGGTAATAGTGCAGAGGGTTCTTTTTGTCTTTCATTTGGAGCATACAGCCTGCATTTCTTCCAAAAAGATCTGGAATACTTATTCATCTGACGACAATACACGTTTCCACTGTATGATGGTCCATCCCAAAGAAGCTGACACCACTTTTGGACATAGTTAACATAAGGACACTTTGCTACTTTTTGCAATTTGTGAATGTAACTTTGTGTTTTAGTGTTTGAAAAAAGGTTTGCCCAAGTAATCCCTTTCTCCTGATACCTTTAATAGTTTAATGGTTTTATGCATTGTTTTATGCATTGGGAGAAATATGCAAATTCCATCCACTCTTTCGTTGAGGTACATTGTTTTTAAACATTTCAGTAATTTTCTCACCCACTTGTTTACACACTGAAAATTCTCTGCCTATTGTTGCTCTTCACAGTCTTAGCCTTTGTGGATAATGATTTTGTACCAAATAATTATTATAACCATATAACCTGTTTAAAATCACATAATAAATTAATTACATTAATTCATTAACTCACTGCTCATAGCTTGTGGTCACAGGGACACTGACCTTCACTGAAACTGGTGTTGATTCCTAATAGATACAGAGTATGCTAGCATACTTTTCACTATGCTTTTAAACAATATAAATGCATACTTTGTGGGAGAAAAGGGGATTACGTTTATGGGCAGAATGATAGTGTGGTTCGGGATCAAGCAGCTTGTGCCTCCCTAAGGAGACAGTGAAGGTAAATACAGTACTTATCACAGCAGGCAGGAGGAGAGCTGTATATGGGTTTGTGGCTTCCCTAAAATGTATTTTGTATAAATTTGTCCACAAAAGAAGCAAATATAAACTCATTTAATCATTCAAGATTTAACAACCCTTTAGAAATTTAAGATGCTTTATTTGAAGGTGATATTAAAGTCAGGTGGTGTCAGTCAATGGGATGACAATAAGGGTTATGAGTTTGTGCGTAGATGTATTTAATGAACAGGGATAAATGGTAACAATGTAATCCAGGGTGACTTTTTATTGACAAATTAACATCTAATAACGAATTATGATTAATTAAAATCTTGCCAATGTTAATGTTAATTAGTTCATTAAAGCCGGTGCTCAACTGGCGGCATAGGGTGCAAGGCCCCAGACATTGCACCAATCCATCGTAGGGCAAGGGCACACATACTCACACACACTGAACACCAAACACCAGTTAACCTAGTATGCATCTCTTTGGGCTGTGGGAGGAAACTAGAGAGTACCACATGTACATGGGGAAGACATGCAGACTTGACACCCAGGACATTCTCACTTTGAGGCAACAGTACTACCATGCCACTCATAATTATAATTATATCCTGTCGTGCAAACAGGAGCGAATTGGCTTTAAACTGAGTTGTACCGATGTGATTTTCAAAATTGATCCAGAGTGATAAAAGGTACACGCCTAGGAAAATAAATGAAAGGATGCAATTTAAACAATGCAAAGATTTATTTCTTTTTTAATCACTGGTATTGGTATTAAGTAGGTCAAACATGGCATTTCTAGTAAGACATCACAATGGTGTAGGCTTGCTTCCTGATCCCTGTACCTGTCTAATGAAGTGAGACTGCTTGTTTGTCCTGTTGCACATTCCGTCCACAAACCTGTTATTTCCTTCCTTTCCCTTCAAATCAAGGCAAGTAGCTTAGTGGAGGAAGAGCCTAAATCTAGAAACAGAGAGAAGGTTAGAATCAGAGGAATGCAGCGACAGAGCATGAGCGTAGTGGTGTACTAAATTGCGGAGATAGAGACTTGAGGGAATTAACTCAATATTAGAATTTTGTGCTGGATTTGTTTGTGAACTGGGAGCCAGTGGAGTTGCGTTCAAACAGGAGTGATGAGATCAAGTCTTTTGGTTTGAGTAAAAATCCTAGCGACCAAGTTCTGGATGTACTGTAGAATTTTAATAGACTTGGATAGAAGCCCATAAAAATAAGAATTGTAATAATCAAGATGAGAGAAGACAAAAGAATGCAAAAGAAAAATCTCTGCAGCAGTGGGAGAAAGGAAAGGGCTCACCCAAGCAATGTTGCCAAGATGAAAGAAAGCAGACTCAGAAATAGACCTAATCTGAGGATGTATATGCAGAGTAAGCCAAAAAGGATACCAAGATTACCAGATACCGTATAGTAGAGGATAAGTGAACAGACACACCTGTGATAGATAAGGAAGAGGTAGAGATGAAGGAAATGAAGAAAAAAAGACATGAAGAACAGCTGCGAAAGATGAGTGTTGTCAGAATAGCAGGGAAAGGAAAGGCCATATTTACGTATGATATAGCCCATAGGAATGCTCGTAGGACCAAGAGACAGGCCAAGGAAGATTTTAAGGAATAGGAGAAGTGCTGCATGAAGAGAGTTTACAGTATGACACTAGTTTTTTAGGAGAGAAAAGAGAAGTAGTGATAAGCTGATGGTCTGAAACCGGTAGAGAGAACCCCGAAACACTGATAAGCTTTGGAGCGTAACAAATTAAGTATAAAGTATGGTCGCGGTTGTGAGTGGTAAATGAAACGTTGCAAGAGATCAAAAAACAGTTAAGTAAAGAGAGGAAGTCACAGTTAGCAGCAGACGGAACATCGTGGTGAATATTACATTTACCAAGAACAAAATGAGCTAAATGAGTAGGCAGTAGATCAGCGATGTCAGACAAAAAAAATCAGACTGGCAGGTTTCTGCAACATTCCACGCAACCACAATTTGGCTAGTGCATTATAAGCTATGATAACAGTTTTCTTTTATTATATGATTCGTCATTGTAACTTCCCTGTTGGTTTTGTTCAATGTGATAAGAGATTAAATGAAATATTACAAGTTACAGTAGTCTTTAAATTGTTTCTCATGAAATACAAAAACTGTAAAAAAAAAAAACATTGAAAAACACATTTGTACATATATAAACTAAATTCTATCATATTGTGGTCACATATCATTCACATATGCTATATGCTGCTTGTTTTTGGCCTTTATTTAGGGGCAAGTCGCTTCTTTTGGGGTGTAAGCATCCAAACATTATATTATTCTTGTTAATTTATCTTAAAAGTGATACCTTTTTTAAAAATACAAATCATATAACAATTTTAGTATATATATATATATATACACGTACATATACGTGTGTGTGTGTGTGTGTGTGTGTGTGTGTGTGCGTGTGTGTGTGTGTGTGTGTGTGTGTGTGTGTGTGTGTGTGTG
>JAUZST010006564.1:0-14760 GCA_034779995.1 Parotocinclus haroldoi
CTCTCTCTCTCTCTGTCTCTCTCTCTCTCTCTCTCTCTCTCTCTCTCTCTCTCTCTCTCTCTCTCTCTCTCTCTCTAATAATGGCACTTTGTAAGCTTTCATTGGTATTAAGCTTTAAAACTAATCTAACTATACATCAAATCAGTTGTCTAGACTTAAATGGTATTTCAACAAATTGAGGAACGATTCAAAATGTTCAATTCAAAATGTTAATGGGTTATCTATTCATAATTTCCATTAGTCCATGTTAAGGGTCTCTATATGGTTTTACATAAGAGTGCATTATGCTCACAAGCTGGTTAATATCACATATATTTTAAGCATTAAGGCTTGGGTGACTGGTGAAGCAAACTGGGGAAAGGACGACTGGAATCAAAATGGAGCACAGCAAACTTTGAAGGTTGTGAGGCTGAATTTGTACTTTGGTGCCAGGAACACTTAGCTGGACTTTATGCGGCGTCAGAAAGCTGATTACAAATATTACACTAACAATGGTGCCAGGAACTGCAACTGACAGACCTTACGTCGCCAGAGGCAAGATACTGGTTCCTGGCACTGTAAGCCCTGAAGTTGTTGTCAGCTGTCCAACATGGCATAAAGTCCAGGTGTGGTTCCTGGCACCAGAGTATAAGTCCTGGTGGGTTACTGGCACCCACGTTTTTCAGTGTATATGTCTCACAGACCAGGGGTTCCCGTAGTGCCCCAAGCTCTTTCTGGTGCCTTTACAAATCCATATATGTTTGATATACGAGTTTGTTTCTCTGACAAAATTTGGCCTGTTCTCTTAAATAATTAAGTATCCACAGCAGCTGGTATTTATCCATTGAGGTATTCTTTTACTGTAAAGCATTTGCTATTTTTCACTTTAATTTTTTTTTCTTAATCAGTGAAAGAGCCTTGATTCACTAAACTGCCTCTCCTGGAGATTGTAAATTGACAGAAGTGCTGCATCAGTTCAGCAGATCGAGGCCTTTGGCTCTTAATCTTTTGCTACCCAGCAGTGAATGAGACAAGACAAATGATGGTAGAGTATTTCATTGTGTGGGTGTGTGTGTGGGTGCTAAGGTTCTCAGTGGTTATTTTTAGAACCGCAATCTTCTTAATATCTGGCAGCGCTCTAATGGAAAAGGAAATAAAAATCAGAAAGATTAATACATGCCTGACCCATATTTCCCTGTTTGATTTTAATTATGTGTGGCAGTCTGATTTATTTATGCACAAGCAGAGAGCCATTTTTTAAATCCTGTCCTATAGTGGTAATTTATTTTTCCTATTCATTCACAGAAATGCTGAAGGCCATACCTGCTGCTGGAGTCCATTATAGCACAGATGCAACATTTATTCAGTAAATAAATTAGCGCCCCTAGTTCTAAATTATAAATCTTTATGGGTTAACTCTTTCTGTAGAATTCAAGGATGCAGTCACACTTTAAACACAACAACTCTTGAGTCGGTTACATCTAATAACAAAACTGTTTGTGGCCAGCGCGATCTCTGGAAACCCCTGCTTTAGTTTATTTTTAATTAACTGTTATCCTAGCAGCTATGTGTTAAATGTATCTACAACCTATTTAATGTTGCTGGGGGGACAGTAAGCAGTTAAGATTCACAAGATCAGTTCTTGAGTGGGACGCTAAAGGGGCCACCAAAAGTACTGTTGAATTAAATGTAAATTTAGGCTACAGGTTTTAGTATGTTCAACCATACCATTAATGGCCTGTAGATGGCACATGATATGACAAACTTAGGAAAATACAACGATGTGATCTGATTTGATCGTTTAACAGAATCTTTACTGTGAAGTGTCATGAAGTTTGTTTTGGTATGAATCTGCACTGTAGTCATTTAAGTTTGTGTTACTGCCTAAACTCGGCATTATTGTAGTCTCATTTGAAATAAGCTACAGACTGTTATGCCACCAAATACAGCCCGATTTAAATGTCTATAATACAATTGTAACATAATTCAATAAACATAAATAAGTACATACATAATTGTAACAGTATAAAACAAAAGGTGGGTGGGTGGTTTGGGAGGGGGTTTGGGAAGGGTGAGTGACAAAACAAACAAAGAAAAAGTCTTTCAATGCATATTGCTATATATTCTTTTTAATTATATTGTTATGTTTACAGTGAGAATCACCGGCTCAACCACAGCGAGCTTAAGCACAAAGCTTAAGGTCAGAACCGACCCTGGATAGGGCACAAGTTGTATGCGGTCCCATCTGAGGAAAATGTAAAGGTAACGTTGTTACGGTAACAATGTAATTGTAATTGCCTCCAGGATAAGCATCTTAGACACAGTGTTAAAAAATACATACAGTATGTCCTAGGGTGGGACAAAGGTTTGGGTTGTTCCTATATAAGTCCTGATAATATCTGAAGTGGGTTTTACTGAGCCTGAACACTGATAAGTAGTTTCACATAGTCATATTAAAACCATACTTGTTTTAATAGAATTTAAAAGATATAAGAACGAGCATTTGTGAACTTTAGAGCTATTGTTAGGAGCTGGACTAACTCGTTTGACCTATTCACAGCTCTGCTTAGATGACTTCTGGCTCAGCTGGTTGTAGCGAGTGAGGGATTTGCCAACAATTATACACTACATGTGACTTCTTTCCCTTTTCAACTATTTGCTGCTAGTCTCAATTTCTGAAGAAACTAGTGTTTTGGTTGAGATCAGATTTAGGCTTATGTAAGGTCTCCTATAGTACAGTTCATCAAACATCCTTATCACAAGGTTTCAGAGCTCTTTCACTTCAAAGCAGCCCTACAGGGAATCAGAAGCTTCTTCTAACTGACTATCCCAGTGTGTAAGTATGTACAGTTGCAACCAAAAGTTGTGCGAATGGCACAAAGTTTGGTTTTCACAATGTTTTTTTCCCCCGAACCCTTTGTCAGATGTTTATATAGTAATGAAGTACTATGGTAGCCTAGCGGTTAAGGTACTAGACTCTGGACCTGAACGGACCTCATGGTCCAGGGTTCAAATCCCACCTCTACCAAGCTGTCACAGTTGGGTCCTTAAGCAAGGCTCTTAACCCACCACTGCTTGAATTGTAGGACTGTATGAATTGTAAGTTGAGAATCTTGTTGTTGTAAACAAGATCCATAATTTTTTGGGCTTATTTATTGGTAAATACATCCCGTTTAAAAGGTGCAAAGACTTTTACAGTGAATATTTACAGTGTTGATCTTTCTTCTTTAAAACAATTTGCCTCATCTTGCTGGATATCAGCTTCGGCAAAATCTTAATTAACGACCCATTCTTGTCTAATCAGTGCTTGGAGTCGATCACAGTTCTTGGGGTTTTTGTTTGTTCACCCTCTTTTTGAGGATTGACCACAGGTTCTCAGTGAGATCGAGATCTGGAGTTTCCTGGCCATGGACCCAAAGTCTTGGTGTTTTGTTCATCGAGCCACATGGGTATCATTTTTGCTTTCTAACATGGTGCTCCAGCATGCTGGAAAAGCATTGCTCCTCTTTTAATTGCTCCTGGATCATTAGGAGAAGCTTTGGAGGGAATGCTGAAGATCCACTTGTTTTACCAAATCTTCTCTTAAATTGACAGATCCGATTAACTTCCATTTCTTAATAACATTTCAGAAAGTGAAAGCTGCCAGTAAATGCATAAGACATTTAAATCTTCTGCTTTGTGAGAGCCAATTATCCCCAGCCAGCCGCTTAGAGGAGTCCAAGGCTGTCGAGAGGCTTGAAGGGTCACAGAAGTTCTGAAAATGCCTACACCCAAGACCTAACAAGTCAATTAAGAACTGAAATCTTACAGAAACATTAGTAAATCATGTAGACATTTACAAAAACATTTGCAGTTAAGATTATGCAAAGATAACACTAATGGTGCATTCAACCGTACAAACATTTGTCACATTTAAGTTTGGTCCCTACAGGTGTTGTGTAAACTTTTCGTTAAAAAAAAAATACATTTTTAACATATTTGAATAATAATAATAAATAATAATAACAAAGGACACTTTATATTTAACTTCCAGTTCCATTCATGTTTAAAATTGCTTTAAAATTTTCTAATCACAAACCTCACTTCCCGTTGTATTTTAAGTATATCAAGGTAGATGCTATTCAAATGTTGTCTTAGGCATATGACATGCCATTAGTCAGGATATATGATTGCAGGCAGGCAATAAAAACTGCTCACTTTTGCAGATATTGTTTGGACACATTGTTCAGGACAACAGTATAGTGATTTTATCTGAGAAATCTCTCATCACTGAGTGTTAATATGCACTTGATATTCTGATAATAGAAACCAGAATAAAAAATTCGATAAGAGAGTTGGAATTTATCCCAGTAATCAGATTACTCATAGCATGTTTACCAGTTAGCCGATTTCCTAACCCGCATATTTGGAAGACGTATTCCGAATACTTTGATCTGCCTTCATCCACGAGATCCAGTGCCAAATGTGGAAAATAACGACGATCCAGATGTTGAACCCTTTTTGCTTACTTTTCCTCATCTCATAACACAGGCAGAATTACGCGAACTGATCAGGGACAGGTCAAATAAATAAATAAACTAGACCACAATACAAATAGGGAGGTAAAGTAGGTTTTTAGTTGTGATTTGGAAGTCTTAAACGTCAGAGTTAGTACTGTATTGTGCAAATCGGGAAATCACATAAATTGTTATTAATTTTATTGTGTTTGCATGGGAATATTTTACATAATATATTACATAGGGTATAAGGGTCAAACACTGTTGACTCATTTACTATATATTTTGACATGCACACACACACACACACACACACACACACACACACACATATATATATATATTCTGCCACAATGTGAAAGAATAAAATATCAAAACTCCCTAACTGATTTTGAATTTTAAAACATAAATCCATTATGAAGTGTTGTTATTATTATACCATTTATTATACCAGTTGCTTCTTTGTTAGTTGAACACAGTTACACACTATACACTGAAGGTTAAACAAATTTTATTATTTAATCATTGATAAAATCTAGTCTATTATGATTGCATTACAGATTTTTTTACATTATGACTAACACATTATTATTTGACCATCACATTCTGATTTTCATCAGTTCTGTGTTAAGTCGGTGTTCAGCCGCAGAGGTCTTCCGCACAGCAGTAGATGTTCACTCCTGGCACACAGAACTCCTCACAGGTCCGTGAAAAAGCGTTAGCTGCAGAAGAATCATAAGGGTTATGTAAAAAAAAAAAAGAAATCAGTGTTCTGGTAAAAATACAGGGAACAGTGCAGTTTCTATATGAAGTCATATACAGAGTATATCTCAGGATTACATCACAGACTGTAGATAAATATGAGCACTCACGTGAAGCCACCGTTTTGCAGAAGTTGCTTGTTGGTGGACACTGGGTTGGAGTCTTGCAGTTCCCGTCCTTGCATGTGTAGCATGTCAGGGAATGCACTGTAGAGTGTGAAAATGCAATGTGTGATTAGAGCGCTAAGCCTTAAAAATGCAGTATCTAAAGTCACGACAATGAAATGTATTCATAATGAGATAGAAACAGCTCAAGGTAAAGCTTGGTACCATGTTAGTGCTCATAGTCGTTTTAAATAAAAAGCTAACCAAGCCACTCATTTGATGGTTACTAAATTTTAAGCTTTGGAATCCAAAGTTTCATATCTACAAGTAATAGTCGAGTTTGATGTTTTGATAGTTGTGTTTGTTTCTTTATTTTTTAATAACTTTCTGGGGTTTACATAGAATTTCACGTCAAAGTATGTCGATCTCTACATGTTTTGTTAGTTTTGTTGATTAATACAGGTTTACTCAACCTCTGCAGGGGACCAACTTAAAGAACTTAAATATACAAATATTAAAGAATTGTGCATTTTAACAAGCTAGTCTTATTATAGCAGATCAATGTCATTATATTTACTATTATTTCATGCAATTTATATATATATATATAGGACTGGTATCTGGTGTCCTGCTAGGGTTGCTGTAGTAACTACATCTAAAAATAAAAATGCAATTTCTTTTTTTATCTAAACATTACATTGAAACATGCTGCTATTGCTAAATACTAACTAGATATACTGCACCCAAGAAAAACAAGACAAATGAGCAGAATTCCACCTTAAATAAACAAACTATGACTACAGCGAAACCTAAAATGTCCTATAAATCCTTTTTACACTTGTCCTGTTGCATATATTACAAAATGAAGTGTGTTGTATGTGTATCTTTCTGAAAAGGATAAAAATACTCATTTCACTTTCAGCCTAGTGCTACAATCACATCTAAATATAAAATATATAGAGAAAAAGATTATTGTAATATAATTAATAACTGTTGAATAATTCTGCGTGAGATGAACTCAAGACATTCTTACCAGTTGTGCTACACACGAGCACCAGCACGAGGGTACACAGAAGAAGCTTCATGATGCCAGCTGATCTGATGGCTCTGTGCATGGTAGAAACTATTTATTTACTGGTTACACCTCAGTACACGTCAAAACCGGTTTATTTTAAACCATGGCAGGAATGTTACATGACAGGTCTCAAGTGGAACATTTCTGATAAACGAAAATGAAAACTATTGTAAGATGAAGGCCTAACAATTATAAGTTATATAATTATCACTGTTATAGTTACCTAAATATGGGAAAAGACATCTTTCCAACAGTGCTGACACTCAAATGTAACAATTTATAAAAGTGCTGTGGGTGCAAAAATTAAACAAGTCATCATCAGGTGTCCTGATTGCAGCATTTTGGTTCACATTACCACTGCATTCATTAATGACAATCAGATGTCTTTCAGCATTAACTCATGATGAGGTAGCAATGCTGACTAGAGATCCCACACGTAAATGGAAACAAAACCTTCAAGCTGTATTATACAGGAGGATACATACTGCTTATACATCTAAAGTGAAGAACAAAGAGCCTGATTTTTTTTTCAAACAATACAAGTATATTTTTAAGTTCTGGGAATTTAAGACGTATAGATCCATGACGCCCCAAATAGTGCTATCTGGCCCCTCAAAACTTCTGCCCACAGTGCTAGAAATAGGCATGTTAACAAAAGAAGTATACGAAAAATATGTAGCAAAGATAGAGATAAATCTAGATAAAGACTTCAGCAGCTAAATATGTCTTTCTTCAAAGCAAGAATGATGCAACTTCTGGGGCTCTTGAAGGATAATTGAAGGGAATTTATATGGCGCCCAGGCCAAAAAAGGGTGAGCATCACTGGTATAGATCATAGGAAATATATTTTGTTATACATAAAATATAAAATATTTTCTCAGAAAAGCATTACAGCAAAACTTTTTTTTTCATTTTATGTAGAAACAATATTTCTAGATTACATTTTATTTACTATTTGATTTATTTTAAAGAAGGGATGTGAGCGACATCACCAATAATGGCATTTGACCTCATACAACACAAGGCCTGTGTAAACTTGTTCTATATAGCATCATGTTAAACCAAGGTTAATATGGTCATAGTGGCCTGTAATTTGTGATGATAACTCCTAAGTAATATTTTAAACAGGGAAACACATTACTCTCTGCTCTTTAATAACAAACATTGCTAAAACACTGAATAGACCAACCTGTGCTGTCTATTGCTTGAAAAGATACACAATAATAGTTCATCTGCACCAACCTGCCAGTTTACTGGTTCTTGTCTAGCTGGCACACCTGATACCAATGGCTGTGTCTCATGGAAGAGAGACTGGAAGCAGGTATCATCCCCTGGAACTGACACAATGACCCCTTCTGAACAATGCTGAGGACCTGCATCCTGTCCAGATTGCCCCTTGGCCTGGACCCTCCTGTGAGGGACTTATCAGGACTCGAGGGGGTTAAACTGGAAGGAAAAAAAGAGAACAACAGTGAAGGCTAACAATGAACTGCACAGCTGTGCATATACAATAAAGAACTGGATGAGCTTCAATCATTATTTATTATTAGTTCTTAAACATGCACATTGTGGGTTCACTTATTTCCTTGGTTAGACATTACATTTAGTCATTTAGCAGACGTCTGCATCCAGAGTGACTTACAGAGGGAGCTAAGGACGTTTCAGCTTGGCAGAGGAGGGATTTGAACCATGGACCTTCTAGTTAACAATAATTCAGCACCTGAATACTTCTTGAGGTAGTGGCCTTGTAGTAACAAGTGCAAGATACCATTTTGAATGTAATGAAAAGAGTAACAGCTGCGGCATGCCACAGACATGGAAACCAATGTTACCGATCATGGCGTGAACTCTGCTCTACAGTGACATCTGCTGGTGCCCCTAATCTAAAGAAGCCTCCGGACATTCTACATTAACTACAGTCTATTAACTTTAGCTTCACAAGAGACATGCTAATTAACTATATATGTAAAAAAATGAGTATGAAGTCCTAAATTTCCCAAAAACATAGACTAAGAAGTAGAGCTTCTGACCAAATGCCCTTTGTTCTTATTTATGAAAAAAACATTCTAAATAAGACCATCTTTCACAGAATGAAAAATAACTAAAGCATCATAGTTAGAACATTGTTATGCAAAGATCTGGGCAATCCTGATCAAATAACAGGTTTGGTTAATATTCTAATTAAAAAGACATTACATAATGTGTAATTAATTATGTATTATTAATTAAGTTCTAAGACTTTATAAGAACAACAGCGAATCACTTTTAAAGTATCCTAAACTTTGCTCATGCCACATTTTTAAATATATAGTTTTTCCAACATTTCATTTTGTGAACAGTGTATGTCATGTTCATGGCAAACAATATTTTAAGAGTGAGAGAATGTTTCTTACAGAAGCAAATAAGGAACATAAAAGGTTAAGCTTTGTTAAACTCTGTGGGTAGCAAACAAAATTGAAATACAAATTCAAGACAAAGCTTTTATTTGTAATTAGATTTTATGTTATAATTTATCCATCATTCTGTCTGGTAAGTGGAACTTATAAAATGGCCAGTGAGTGTAAAATCAGGCAGATGCACCTAATAAATTGATCAGTGACTGGATATGTCATAAAAAAAACGTATACTGGTAGACCATCAGTTAGGGACTTTAAATGCATTGTGGCAATAAACCTGTGGTTCTGAGGACCTTGAACAACATTACCAATCACAGAACAGAATTCTGTAGGACAAGAGTAACCTTCTCATCAAGCAACACAACAAACCAGGCACTGATGGCTTGGTTCAGCTTTACACTGGTGAGAGTTACTGTGGGTCCATAACCTACATCCAAAACCATTGGGTACGGTCAGGACACTTATGCATGTTTAGAGGTAGCTGCCTGATTCTAAAAACTTTGTCAATTTTTACTAAATAGCTTCAAATCTAACATACTGAAATATTAATTTAATAGTAACTGGAGACAAGGACCAGACCTGGGTTCATGGAGCTGTGCAGCACTGACGCAGCATGTCTGTTGGGTCCATCAGTCTTGAAACTGAGAATGAAAGTTTAAGAATAACCTGATTTGAAGGTTCACGTTCATCCACTCTTGACAGAAAATCATTTCTTTTTTGTACTTTTTGACTGCCATGGGTCCACCTGAGGGCATTTCATTAGATTAACTTAAGTATTATTTAAAATTCATCTAGATAAAACAGCACAAACAATGAATTATATTATCTGTGGTTCATACTCTAATGCACTGTGACTTCATTTTGATGTATTTCACTCTAATGACAAAGCAAGAAAATATCCAGTTGACAAATTAGACAGCAGAGACCATAAGACACCTTAAGAACTTAAACCTGCTGTCTCGGACTGACATTACACTCTGAAATTGCACTTTTAAAAAAGCATATCTTTTCTGCCAAGCCCAGGAGGGCACTACCCTCCCCTGTCTGATTAATGAGGTAGTGTCATTAGCCTGGCAAGGCTGCATTCCTAATTTCTGAAATTAGATTTGAATATGTTCTTCACATTGCTGGCATTGAAAGGGCACTTTGCTGGAGAGCCTGCATGCAGATCTTTTGGCACGGGATGTGACTGCTTGAAAGATTGAATGCACTCTCTGTCTCAGTTTTTTGCTCATTTGTTGCTGCTTTTACTTTCCATACTGAAAAAGAAAGAAATGACTGGAAGAGGTATTCATCGGTGAAACAATTGCGAAAAATGTACATAAATCTTAAGTTATACCCAGTTACCCTATAGAAATAATTCTTAAGACGTTCAATGAATTGAACACCATTTACATTTTATGTCATTTAGCCAGATGCCCTTATTCAGAGCGACTATTAATACAGTCTTACTGACCAAGCAATTGTGGATTAACAGCATTGTTCAGGGACCCAACTGTGGCAGAGATGGGATTTGAACCCTAGACCTTCTGGTCCACAGTCTACTAAGCCTCCACAGCCCCACCAGCCTTTTGAGGTCATCCAGGTGACAATTACAGCACACATCCTTTTACATCTTATAACTGACGCAATACAAGTAATTGTAGTTTAAGGTGGTTTAACCTTGCTCAAGGACCCAACAGTGGCAGCCTGACAGATGTGGGATTTGAACCCTGAACTTTCTGGTCCACAGTAAAGTACCTTAATTACCGAGCCACACATTTAGAAACTTTTATAAGCACTCTATAAAGGTTCTAATACTCTATAATACTCTATAAAGCGTACTGAGGCGATGCATAGCCCTATGGACACCATTCTTATGAGGCTTAATGACATGTAGCCCTGTGACCGCTACCAATATTGAGCTTATGTGTGTGAAGATAGTAATCGTCTCTGGTGTGCTGAATCGTGTGCTATGTTGTATGCAGGATTAAACCATTTCTTTTGCTACAGTACATGGTTAATTGTTTTTATTTCAGTTTGACATGACAATGAAACTTTGCCTTTAAGAGAAATGCTACTGTCACGAGCCAGCAGATGCTGCTATTGAGCTTGCCATCAAGTTTGATATGTTTCAGCTTCTAAACTTGTCCATCCCTAACCGTAAGAGCACGGTGAAATAAATAAGCCGTCCTGAATGAGTTGGACTTCAGTCCCAGGAAACATTTATGATTGTGGAGTAAAGTCTGACAGTCTGTATTGCCATTATGAAACGTTTGTGATAAGGTTAGCTGATGCGACAGAGAAGAATGAAGCACAGTTTGCGTGCCACAAAACATCCATATGCAGTAGTCCTACATATGCCTAGTGAGCACTAAACAATATTAGAGTTAGTCCTACATATGCCTAGTGAGCACTAAACAATATTAGAGTTAGTCACATGATGAGTAATCAGTGCCTGGGGTATCAAAATACACAATTACAGACTATGCTGCACTTCTTGGATAGTCTTGACGTTCTTGCTACAAGTCTCACCAACTGGGTGCTTGGGATTACTGCTTGAAAATCTTTGTGACTGCAAATCTTTCTGAAAATAGTTCTAACTCAACAGTTCTATTTCCCCTAGCGCACTGGCCTTACATAGCCTGGCATAGCAGGCTGACATAGCTAGCTAAGGTTTGCAAAAACGCCTATCCAAACTCAGCTGTGATTTTTTCACCAGCCAGAAAAAAACAAATACTGTAAAATGTGGCAGTAGAACCATTAATTGGCCAAACTACCGCCAAATTTCATAGTAGAACTGTAAAGTAGTTTATGGCCAGTTCATCGTCAACTATGTTTACAACTGTGCTATGAAATTTGACGGTAGAACCATGAAGTGGCCAAATTACCATCAAAGATTTATACTAGAACTCTCAAGTCAAATTTATTTTTGATTTAGTTCTGCAACGGAGCATTTTTTCAAAGCAGCTTTACAATCTTATATGATCTTAAAAGGCCAATCCCAAGTTGAGCAAGCCTAGGGTGACAGTGGCAAGGGAAAACTCCCTGAAACTAGAAGGAAGAAACCTTGGGAGGACCAAGACTCAAAAAGGGACTCGACCTCCATGGGTGGTCTAGGTGGTCAAGTAATTTCCAGTTTTACTATGAAATCTTATAGTACATTTTTCCTGGGCGCAGCAATAATTAGTTCTAGAACAACATCATGCATTTACATTAATACACGCTATAATACATAAACATCATGGTTTATATCTGCATTTTCTAAAATGTTTACAATTTGCCTATGAGGTAATGTACATTTTAAGTAAAGAGATAGGTATGCATATCTACAGATCTACTATCTACAGCCAAAACAGTCTATTCCTCTGTCTGATGGTTGTTTTGATCTCAGCAGCCATGCTAATCCTGTAGTCACCTATTGCAAGCTATTAAACTGCCACAATCGACTGCAGGACGACAAAGAGGCCGTGCTGCCTTCACTCGAGATTTTTCAGTGATATTTGCTCTTCAGGATTGTTTCCAAGTCTGGACGTGAGGGGAGTGCTAGCTAAATCTATCTGTAAATCACCCTGTGTTTGCAAAAATCAATACTGCACCATCTGAGTGACCAGCCCTAACTCAGGCTCTGGTTTTACTCTCTGAGGAAAGACTCCATGTCTAACTGTATCCCTTCTCATATATGTGCTGCTTTCACTGATGGATGACAAACCCTTCACTGTCTCATGCGGTACATATGTTTTGCTTGTCCTTGTCTCAGAATTGAAACAGGACCTACCACAGCGAGACGTGATGCCTTATCGCTGTAAGTCCTCAGTATACCTAATCAAATAAGCAGCCAGGCGTGAAACCGTCCACCAGTCTTGTTTGATGAGTGGCTTGGCTCAAACAGGGAACAGGATTAACTGAAGTTGGATACTTAAGGAGGGCCTGATGTTTTAGAAATCAGAAGAGTATTACTAAGATCATGGGTGGTAGGATATACAGATTATGGATAGGAGGGAATGTATGGCATCTCCATCAACACCTTAGATTGCAGAGCATTTTTTTTTTTTACAAAAGCAGTTTTGCAGAGCTTTGAATCCGAATGCGACCAGCCTAACCTGACAAATGCAAGTAAAAGTGAAATTCATTCACATAGAGAACTCTCAACACAACAATGACAAGAGGAAAAATGATGAGAAAGAAGCCTAGATGTTATACTGTTAAATGACATAGTTATTAAATGCATAAGAATAAATAAGTTAAGTCACAAAATCTTACAGAATAAACAGTTAAAATAATTTTAAAATAATTTTTACTGCTGTAACATTGTGGATATAAATTGTTAATTTTCCTATAAATAAATAGCAAATTGCCATTATAAAATAGTATAAAGATATAATCCTAGTCTGGATATACTGTAACCTGAAGACAAGTAATTAAACAACTTATTGTGGCAGCAATTTTCAAAGACTTTTGGCCTATCAGGATCATACCAGTCTAATCAGCGTGGAGCCATGAAAACATGCAGCGCCATCTTTGGGCTTACATTGCTTTCAGAGATTGTTTGGAACGGTGGTGAGGACACACAATTTATGTTAAGTTTCATGATTCAACAAATCTGACAAAACTGATATTTTGGCTACATCGCCCCTTATGGTAGTGCCACACTGAAGGTCAATGAAGGTCACATTCTTACTGTCAACTTTTAAATCACTGAACATTGCAGTCAAATGATGATGCCTAATGCCAGCTTTACACCTAATGACTATTTCACTGTTACACACACACAAAAAAACCCACATCACCTAGATCGTTTGGTGTATGGTGATCAGGATCTTACATTT
The DNA here is from genome assembly GCA_034779995.1 of Parotocinclus haroldoi. Taxonomy (NCBI): domain Eukaryota; kingdom Metazoa; phylum Chordata; class Actinopteri; order Siluriformes; family Loricariidae; genus Parotocinclus; species Parotocinclus haroldoi. The sequence continues at coordinate 13,621 of JAUZST010006564.1, forward strand.
TTATCTTGATATTTCTCTTGGTATCTATCTAAATTGGTTTGTGTTCTGAATTTGGACAGTTTGACAGACGTGGATGGAGGAGAGATGACAAAAAATCTTTTTACTGTTGTTTTTGTGCTTCACTCCTTGCTTGATAGTTGGCTTTGTGGTGTTGCATGACCTTCAGCTCAGTGCTACCAGTGGTGCAGTGGCTATGCAGTTAATCATGTAGTATTACAACGTCAGCTGTAAACCACCATGGTGGCAACATGTTTAACATGAGGTAACCATATGTCACCCATTTGTAGCTCTTATACATTTAAAGTGGTGTCTTTTCTTCAGAGCAGCCACACCACTTCAGAGTAAGTAAGTTGCTTGGGCTAGAATATGAAAGAAAAGAAAACCTTTGTAATTAGCAGTTCTTAATTTCATGGTTAGATATGTAGGTAATATCTATAGTTATCATTAACTGTGATCATAGAACTGTCACTGAATGCCAAGTGTCCAGTGGAGTTACAAATCATCATTACATTTGCATTTGACTTTAACCTCTTGTCAAGAGGGCTTTGAGCCCATAGTTAGGGTTATAATCTCAATGACCTTGTGTTCTTTTCTGTGTGCTGAGTCATGTCTGGTCAGTGGTAAATGACCTTTCGTCCTGCAGTTACTGAAAGTCATGTGGATCGTCTGCTATCTTCCTTATATGGAGCTGCTTCCTTCTGGCTGATATTAGCACATCAGTTGTGAATTAGCATCCCCTTCCCCCCCTTTAGAAACCAAGAGGATCAAAGCAAACTTGTGTTTCTAAATCATTTAGCTAATTTAGCTGTCCAGCTAATGTTCTGCAGGTAGGGTTGGTTTAAACTTTTTGACGCCCCTAACTGCTTCTGTGTGGAACGTAGCATTTTCTCTCTGTAGGTTATGTCCTGCAGTTCCTGCAGCCTAAGTCATGTGGATCTGATGAGCACACAGCACCGCTGCTATCTTCCTTTAATGGAGCAGCTTCCTCCTGGCTGCAATTAGCACATTAGCTGAGAATTAGCAGGATCTTTTTCCCCTGCAGCCTAAAAACAAACAGGACAGAGGCAAACAGGTGTTTGTTTAGTTCAACTAAAACATAATTTTGGGTTATTTTATTGTTACTTTCAATGAGGACCAGTG
>JAUZST010006565.1:0-14760 GCA_034779995.1 Parotocinclus haroldoi
GCAATGGCAAACTACTCCACTATCCTGCCGAAATACTTCATGGATCACATTGATGAAAGACAGAAATGTGTGGAGATTGAAGATCCATCAAGCAACAGAGTCAGACGTGGCTGTACAGTTAATCCAATTCATATATGTACAAAGTGTTAATACTCTACTAACAAACATTGGGGGATATTTCAAAATGAAACAAAAAAAAAAGGCAAAAGACAGCAAAAGCAAATAAAAAGTCAAAAAAAGTTCGATGACCGCTACTGTTCAGTAAGGTGTATGGTCACCCCAGACTGCCAAAACACTGAAAGTGTTCAGATTGTCCACCAATCCTTGTGGGATCCTCTTCGTAATTCGTATCGAATTTTGAAATATTCCCTAATTTTGTGATAAGTGTAATATACTGTATATGGACAAACAACAATCAAGGCCTTTAATACTAAAACCAGTACCTTATTGCAAAGGTGCAGGAGCTGATGAACAGACTGGAAAACACAAGTGCTCTGATTGAGGAAAGGAGGCGCTCGCTGGCAGTAGCTCCTGAAGTCAGTGTTGTAGACTTGGCTGAAGGCAGACATGAGCTGAGCCATGTCTGATATGGCTACTTTCAGGGCACAGGGTGACAGTGCGGCTCCAGGACTCGATGGATCTGACTGCAGAAATTCACACTAAGAAAGAAAAACAGTAGATTTTAACAGTGGGTAAGCATAACAACCAGAGAATACAAATTAATAAATACGTACATGAATAAAAACATGAATAACAGAGCAATGGTACACATCTGACTCACTTCTTTGTGTAGCTCCTCTAACATACTGCGAGTGGACTGTAACAGGGACGTGGCTTCAGCTAGGTCTTCTTTGCCAAGCTTTCCAACACCTGATTGATGAGGACTCCTTTTATAATGCAAAAAAGATTAGAAAATGACTGATCTATTCCAAAAAAGGGTTTCAATTAAAATTATGTAGAGCAATGTATAAAAAAATATATTTTTTTAAATAATCAGCAAAAGAAAAAAAAGAGGTATGAAATAAAGTCGATGTTTTAGATTACAACCTTATAATTTATCTTAAACACAGTGCTAATGGTAAATGGGGATAACCAGAGTAATTGTGGCTTACCCACACTTCATTATTAATTAACTAGATGTATCAATATATCAGATAATTCTTTATCTGAAAATCGTCCTAAAAATATAATCACAGGCAGCTAAAAGAAAATAGAATTTTTTCCACAGATAATGTGGAGGGCCTGCTTAGACAACAACAGCCGATTAATTACACATCAACTGTCTAAGCCGGCCCCCTACAGTATCTGTGGAAAAAAAATTATATTTTCTTTTGGGTTTTACTAGTGCATGTTATAATGGGAAATATGATCATTATTTAATGTCCCATCTACTGAAGTGTCATATACGCTCATATTTTAAGTAATTCACCTAAACTATGTTTTTGGACTGTGGGAGGAAGCCAGAGTAACCCCTGGAGTAAATCAACAAGGAGAGGACATGCAAACTCCACACAGCCTCCATGATCCCGATGCCAGGATTGAACAGGGGGATGCTGGAGCTGTGAAGCGACTGTGCTAACCGCTGCGCCTCTCCACTGTTCAAATGCTTTTGTTGTATAATAACTCTGGGTGTGTACTGCTGGCTTCAGATGAGGGACTAAAACCTGAACCTCTTGGAGGAGTTCACGTGCATAAGGATTCTGTTCAAGTGATGGAAAAAGCATAAAGATTGGTAGTTTGTGCTGGTGAAGCAGGAGCTTAATCCTCAAATAATGCTCTGTGTTTACCAACGAAGCTACATTCCTCTAGTCCCCTATGGCCATGGACATAGGTTCTTATGCAGTGGTTCTGGAATTAATCTGTGTGAGATGGTCAGGAGAACATAAATCCAGATTAAGGCCACTGAGCCCGCAAGAGGAGCCAGTTAAGATGGTTTGGACATCTCATAAGAATGCCCCTTGTTTACATCCCTCTGGAAAAAAGATCCCATGACAGACACAGAATGCTAAGCTTTACAAAAAGTGAGCAAAAAAAGGAAAACCTGGTCGTTCAGCAGCTCGACGCAAGCTACATGGTTCAAATGTACTGTCACCCCAAAAGACCCATTTGTGAAACACCAGAACATCACAAAACCTCCTCCAGCTTAAATGACACCTTGCACACAGTCTCATTGGAGGCTTCCCGAGTTCTTCTATGAACAGGACATGCTTAGCATACAGGTAACACATTTCCAGTAATAAACAGTCAAATTGCCCAATGCAAATTGGCTACATTGTAAGCTCTTTAAGTTCAAAGTCCTTAAGCCCCGTTGAGTCTTTATTCAAACATTAGCTAAGAAGGACCTGCATTCTAGAAGCCATGTTTGTTTGTTCTTACCCAAATGCATTCACTTTGCTTGGCATTCACCTGCTTCGCGACCTGTTTTCCACACATCCACATTCTGCACTATACCACCTCTTCATAATCTATGAACCCCTTTGCACACCACACACATATTTATTGTCTGACCATGCCCATGCAATGCCGGAACCAGAAGTTACTACCGCATTAATTACGTACGGTTTTGCTGTTTTCAGAAATGTAGAAACTGTTTAAATGCGAGCACAGAGATACGAGTAAAGAACACAGCTGGTATAGGCATAAGCTAACCTGTTGCTGGGTTCATTGGATTTACTGAGGCATGCCTTCGATCGAGTTGCTTGTGACCCTCTCAGAAATTCCTGAATGTGGACAGACCAGGGGTTACAAACAGGATTCATCAACTGATTCAGGTCTGATATGTGCTCAGGAGACATTATATCCCGTAGCAGATTTTCACTCCTCAGGGTTTCTTCTCCTGTTGATTTCTCACTAAGCACATCACTAGGAAACAAGAACAAAGAAACAGATGTCAGCAGAAGCACATTTAATAAAACAACTATAAATATTTATTTATACACATTTATACTTTTTAAGTATGCAAAATCCTTTCATATTTTATGGTGGAGTATATCTCACATAGATTATTGTTTTCTTGACTTTCCCCACTTTAGCCTCCAGTTTCCTAATGTATATTGAGATTACAGGTTTGGTGTTTGTCACTGGCAGTTTTAGTTGTGACATTTGCACATTGCATAGTCGTCTTAATCGCAATTCATTTAAATTATCTACGTTCACTGAGACGTTATGGGTCTCGCACACATTATTAATGCTGAATATATGACTTATATATATATATATATATATATATGGCTGCTGCTCAAAGATTTGTCAGCAGTGCATGTACTGCAAATACAAACAAATCATATTTACTCAGATGACGTGTCACTACTGTCCTGGGCAATTGTTAAAAGTTGGTCTAAAAACAAAAGCTGTCGTAATGGTGTGGCAAAGCCCTGTAAAAAAAAGAAAAAAAGAAAAAAGAGACAGAATATATCAGAATATGACCGTTTAATCTGAGAGACTTCCAAATTTAAGAATACTTCTAACATGTAATTTACATATCTGTTAACAGCACAATGTTATCTGCACTATATAACTATTAGTATAGTCTCAACATAAGTCATACCTTGATTAACTCCTGGTCATCGACTTTACACAGCATCATTTCATGCCCAAACCGTGTGATTTCTGTGTTTGATTTGGAGAGAGTTGTTATAACATGATGTCCCCTTATTCTGAATTATTCTTTGTGGAAATAAACAGTCAGTCTTAAAGCAAGTTTAAATCAAATTTTTACCTTTCGCAACATCATCTGTCTGTGACGATTTCATTGCTGAGAAGTTGTCTCTTAGGGATGGACAGATTCTATGCAACACACTTTGTTTCAGTACATTCAGGCACATTTGCAGTCATAGTTTATGGTTTGTTTTGTACTATGATTCTAATTTCCAGTTTAACATACCTGACACAAAGCCATTTCAGGATGTCCGTGCGGTGTAATGAAGGTGTGCACAGAAGCTGCTGCATGCTGGTCGCCTCTCTCAAGTACAGGCCATCAACTAGTGGACAACTAAGAGTCTGCACAAATCAGCATGGCATTCAGTTTTCTTGATCACAAAAGATGAGAATGACATGAGAATTACACACACCTTTTTATTTATGTCCAGTTCAACAAAAAACCCAACACTAAAAAGTGTATCTCTTATCTTGAACTAATTAAGCAGAAATACTCCCAGAATATGTACTGACCATTTAAGATATAAACCTACACATATTGGTATATATATTGCTCACAAAAGTTAATGGACATTCCAATACAATATCCCCTAATTTTTGTGAGCAGTGTATTTGGGTGACATTTACTATGTTTATATCTCCAGGATTTGGATGCTGCTTATAGACTTCAATTCTGCAGAATCTTGGAATGGATCATGTGACGGAAGGTTTGGTTGACAGGATACCAGTTAATCGAAGAATTCCCTAATCAGACCACCCAATTTACAGTTTGCATGCTCAATCTGGGGTTTCGAACCCAGGTCAACATGAAACACCTCACAACTGTATGCAAATCAGCATGATTCAGGTGACAAACCATTATGGACACAGTAGTGGTGCAGACAAGTGCATCTGCAACATCACCCATAATCTCATAAAAAATTATGTGCACAGTGTTGAAAAATCATCAAAGTTATATGCAATAACTATACAGTAGGTTGTAAACTTTTTTAAATCAATACAATGTTTTAGTCAACACTAAAGATTAAGCCTTTGCTTAATCTAAATGTATTTGTCAATAAAAGAGTCAAAACATTTGTTGTTATAGTTGTACTTCATTTTACCATATACAAAAAAAATAATAAAATTGAGGCCGCTCGTGGCATTCTCAAAACTTTTGGCCATGTCTGTACTTTTTTAAAATCATTTTTATATTGGGTGCAGCATGACAATGTTTCAATGAGACTTCTCTGATAGCGGTGCAGTGGTGGTAGGTGTACCAGAAGAAAGGCCTTGTTAGGGCATACATACTGCTTATTTAACAATTAATAAATATGCCCTCATTTTTGTGAGCCGTGTAATTTATATACATAGTAGGCAGTTTTTACAGGAAATAACATTTGGAAGTTTTTATCTTGTGTTCCATCAACAGAGCGACAGCATAATTTAGTTGTTTGATGTTATTTTGAGCAGTTATAAGTAAAGACAAGTCAAACGAGCACTTGTAACACTTGGACACACTATGACAACAGATTATGGCTGGACAATTTGTACATCAGTCACTCTGACTCTCCAGTAGGCTATGATAATGTACAGGACCCTCTTTGAAGTCCAGTGTAAAGAAAATATATATAAAATTGTATTCAAAGTCTGTGCTATGGGTGATGATCGAAAGGTATTTTTTCCCAACATCATTCAAAGATAATGGGATTAAATACTACTAATGATAATGGAAATTCAAAACAACTTCCTTTATGGCTGACTGTCAGAGATGGCTAGTTGAGATGACAGTTTTGCTTAGCAAACCTAATGGTGCTAGATCGTATGTATTCTTACTGTGTTTGCACATATTTTGGGTGATGCCGCTCTTGAGAATTGCCTTGTTGACTTATGAGTTTGTTTCTATGTTTGGCATTGTTGTACATTTATGTCATTCAGCAGACACCCTTATCCGGAGCATCGTACAGTCTTACAATCCGTGCAATTGTGGGTTTAATCTTGCTCAAGGAGCCAACAATGGCAGCTTGGCAGAGGTTTGATTTGAACCCTGGACATTCTGGTCCATAGTCTAATACTCTAAACGCATTTGTGTAGTTGTGTGCTGAAGCACCTACTGGCATTACTGACTGCATTTTATGCTAACTTGAAGCATCAATCAGATGCAATCTTGCTCAACGTGGGTTTTTGGTCTACTTCTGAACTCTTTAAAGTTGCTTTCTGACAATGTCCATTGTAAAGCACTGTATAAATGTATTTGAATTTTGGCTTTCAATACTGACTAAATATGTTTCACCTAGATTCACTACCCCACTCATGCTGCTGTGACCAGGGCAGGGCAGGGCAGTCCTGGAGTCACGACTGGAGCAATGATATCACTGTAGTATAATGATGATGATACCGGGTCACTGGGGGTAAATTCGAGTGATCAGTTACCCCAAGGCAAGTCTTTGGAAGGTGGGCTAAACCATCGCGGACGGGAGGGGGAGCTGGTTGTGGTCAAACCATGCTCTATTTAGTATACAGAACGTCGGGAACAGTAGCTATAACTAGGGGACGATGTCGATACAGCCCATATCTACAGGGTTTGTTTTTTATCCACTGAGGCGGGGCGGTCAGATCAGATCGTATGGTGACATTGATGTGCAGTTGCATTATAAAACGCCGTCGTAAAATATAAGACAAACAAGTAGCTAGCTATATAATAGTATAACGGTTTCAGTTTGCGTTACGCTAGCTAGAGTTAACATTAACTAAAAACTTCATTGATTTCACAAATGCTCGTTGGAGTTATCGTTTCACAGCTGTACTTAAGCCACCAACAAACGTGCTAACTATAAACTTACCTGAAGCCCGTTGTAAACACGTAAAGAAAGCTGTTGTTGTTTCGAATCCCCCGCCATGACTCCTGCACTGTTCTCGGAGCGGAGCGCGCAACGGAAGTAAGTGTCTGTTTTTTTTTGTTTTTTTTTTTAAGACGGGTTGCCAGATTGGCAAACAAAACGTTTGAGTTGCCAAGTCCAACTCGAACCTGTTTTTTTATTTTTAAGCATTGATTTTTTGCAAATGATATTTAATGCAAGACATATGTCTTAATACTTACAGTTTTGGAAATAAAATGTACTAATGTGTGTAAAATTGAATCACTGCTAAAATAGAAATGTTTATTTCACACCACAAATAATAATATAAACTCATAATATAAACTCACTATTAGTACTAGTACACTAGTACTGGGTTGGACTTCAGAGCTTCTATACTTCTATACTTCTATACTTCTATACCAATTCCTCAGAGATTTTGGTCTATTTGGTCTGATAGCATCACGCAGGTGTTGCAGATTTGTGGACTGCACATCCATGATGCGAATTTCATGTTCCAACACTGAATGCTAAATGTGCTCTACTGGATTTGAGATCAGATGACTGGAGGCCATTTGAGTACAAATAACTCAAAGCCATGTTCAATAAACCATTTTGACATTATTTGAGCTTTGTGATATGCCCCATAAAAGATGGTACATTGTGATCATAAAGAGGTGGACATCAGAAACAATACAGTAGGTTTTGGCGTTTAAACAATAGATGGTGTTTAACAGCAGAGTACAAAACAACAGGGTTTTTTCCCCTTGAGTCAAATGTCTTTGAGAGACTCAAATGATTTAAAGTGCAATGTGCGGTGGGTGTTTTCAATAACCCTGTTATACTTAGGAGTAGGAAACAACATATGTAGCATTTAAAAAGTAAGCTAGGTTTATTTTGTTCTTCTGTATTGTTGCTGTAACAAGACACATTTCCCCTTGTGGGATAATGAAAGGCTATCTTATATTATCGTAAAACAATAATAACATCTTATGTTAGCTGAAAGTTTTTTAGATTTAGAGTGCTACCTTTCAATCCTATCATCACCATTACTGTTACTGTTAGTGCTACAGATCAACACCAACCAGTTTTAACCACTTTCCAGCAATATGGAACATCAAACGAATGGTTTTGCTAACTGGCATTATAGCAGCATCTAAAATACAAAACTAAATACTATAATGTATGTATAATGTGTGTATACTAGTACTGGGCAATGTGACCATAACTCAATAATCACTATTTTTTAACCTTGATTACGATTAATAAATCTCTACTCAACTATTATTTTTTCTAATGATGAGGATATTTTTTCTAATGAAAGACTTCATATCATTATGATTTTAAAATAACCGAATAAAACACACAGATGGAACACTTATGCTTACTTACTGAATATTTAAGCCAATTGAAATTCTTTGTGATTTGGTACTATGTGGCATTGATTAGTTCTTTCCATTTTTAAAAATCATTTAGATATTATGTAGCATTTGTAAGCACACAATGGTTGAACATATTAAGATATGTTTTTTAAAAAGCATTCACAGAAAAAATAGACAAAATCACAAATAATCAACATGGGCAAGATTGCATTGGTTAAAGGTTATTTGTCAGTTTAAATTAATTGCCCAGCAACTCAGTTGTATGCAGTCATGCTTTCAAGTGCATGTCGGGTGGTAGTATCCTTTGCAGAGAAAGTTGTTTTTCCAGAGTAGGTGTGTTCTTATGGATTGTTGGCAGTTTAGAAAACATAGAAGCTTTTGGCAATCTCAGCATCAGACTTAGAAGGGCATTCACGTGGTGCTTCCTTGTGGTAAACTTTTTTTTTCTATAAAACTGATGTAACTTGAAAATTGAACAGCATGACATTATACTACTTGTTTGGCTGGAGAGGCATAAAACCAGAAAATTGGTTCCATCAGCCAGTCTTCAGTTCCTGCATTGCAATTGATATAATATTTAGATAACTGGATTAAATTAGCAGTAATTTCCAGGAAGAAACTGTAAAACTAGGATGGTGGACACATGTCCACATGTCCTCACTTTATATTGGCTAGCAGGTAACTGCAAGTTTTCGTTCTATGGGAAAAAATACTCTTAATACTCTTAATACTTCCTAATTGATTTTCCTGGTCTGTGGTACACCCTGGCCAGGGCACCATTCCATGGAAGCATTACCACAAATAGACCACCTAACCTTTGTGTTACAATCCCCACTCAGGATTTGAATCCAGGACTTGTCTGTCAGGTCCTATCATTTTCAGCACCTGGCTCTTACCACTAAGCAACTTAAGGATTTTTCAGAAATAATTCAACGACTGATCTTTTACGTTACTGTCCTTAAATGTTGCAGCTCCTTTGATCATGCATGTTATTCTCATATGAAAGAAATAAGCACAGCCACACAATGAAACACAGCCACAGACACTGGTCAAAGTTATTATTGTAGAATACTTTGTTTTTATACAGACAAAAAGTGTTGACTTATTTTCCCAGTAAATTCTTAATTCCATACAGTTTAGTCTACAGTATACTGGTGTGTTCTTTCATCATATATATATATTTTTTCTCTTAAGTAACAGGCAGGTAATTATTCATATATTTAATAATCTGGATTTTTTACTCTTCTTTTTTTTTGTCTTTTTTTGTTCATTGTAGCGCAGTAATTGTATGCTAGGGAGAATGTGCAACTGTCAGTTTTTTTCCCATCAGTTAAAAGAGCACTGCTGGAAAAAAACAATAATATTCATATAATCATAATAATAATCATAATAATGTACAAGATGTTAATTTCAATTTTTTTTTTTTACAAAAAAGCAAAAAGAAAATAAGGAGAGAGAAAGAAACGTTAAGAACAAAAGAAAATGTCCTTAAATTGTAAACAAAAGATGCACATGTGCACATTTTGGCAAAAATGTACAGCGGTGGTGCAGTTGTACAATATTTGTTGTATATTTTAAATATAATATTATATACTCTTAACATTTGAAGTTTTCACCTTATCTTGAGTGAACTTCATACAACAAAATGGAAAAAAGGCAGACGATGGATTTTTGGACTATTTGTTTTCCTATACATCATTAACACTATCAGGATTCTTAGCCTGGATAAAGCAGCTAATAGCTGAAGTTGAGAGGACAAATATCATGTATGACATTACATAATCCTTTCCTTTAAATAAGACTTGGGGCTACAACGTAGATATTCAGATTTGACATTGTTCAAACAATTATAGCATCTATTTTGGTACAGCGTATCTTTGTTTAGGATTAGATAATGATTAGGCAAATACATCATAGCTATGGGTTCCACACTGTCATTAATCATTTTTGGCCAATGGGATAGTGAGCTGACTGTATCAGTACATTGAAATGGGTCCATGCTTCCTCAAAACCTACCAGCGCTCTCACTGTACAAGACTCCACTGGGACTGTTTGTAACATGGACGCTTTCAATGGTTAGGAGACCATTAAGGAATTTACCTCTATAGCGTTCGAACTGGCTGGAGGCATCTTACAATGGTAAGTGCTATGCTCAGATTCTGAAACTTAAGTAGGTATTCGCTTAAAAGTCCTAATTACAATAGGGTAACCCATTTTATTCAGCGTATTCAGTGACGTGAAAGTGCTGCATCACCAACCCAAACCTCTATTTGGCCCTAAAAGAAAAAGGGCAGAGGAACTGTAGAAGAACATTTTTCAGTCAACAGTACATCAATGACCTTAAGGAGAAATGGATGTTCAACTACTGATTATGAGACACAGTGAAAGCTAATGGACCATCAACAGACAAAGTTGAAGTCAAACAGTAATGGCAAGGTGAGCTATCAACACATGCTCTGCACAGACACCACTGAGCAATACAACAACATGATCCACCAGTGTTCATGCTTGCATTGTATGCTTTCGACATTTGCTAGTCGCCGACAAGTGGGCACTCTAGAAAAGTATTCTATACAGATAAAGGATTTCTGAGAGCCCTATGTACATCACGTTATCAAGCTTATTTCACAGAGCTGTGGACAGGGCAGTCTGTTGCATAAGTGTCGGACCTACTCCTTCGATGATTGTATTGCATTGCAATGCACTGACTAGGAGCAATATGATTTTGGTTGTGTCAACCCAGAATCTCATGAAGTACAAGGATGCTGATACGCATACCAATGGGAGGTTAATGGAATTTACATACATCTAGACATTTCTAATGTCTCATGGTACATCATGCTTGTTGTGGTATGTTATGGCATTTGTTTTGCTGGCATCTCTTTGTTGTCAGATACCAAAACATAAATGTAGCAAAAAAAGTGCTGTCAGTGTTCACTGGTGCCCACAGGGATGTTTCACTTTCAGACTGCTGGTCCAAACCAGTGAGCCCTGATCATGTGCAAAAGTGAAATCGGTCTCACAGATTGTCCAACATTCATTTCTAGAATATTAATCACGTGATGAAAATCGTGGCAGTATAAGATGGGCGTTTCCTAGCCTGGATCAGACAAATAAATAAGATTAAATACAACCCATATATCCCAACAAAAGGTGACTACGGATGAAATTAAAGGGCCAGCAAGTATGTTGTCAATGCTTTAAAGGGCAAATGCATTTAGTTGGTGTAATCTGCAAAACAAGTCAAATGAAACTAAATGAACAGTCATAAAAACGACACAATGGAAATCCATATCCTATATCGAATATAGTAAAGTCAGCCACTGTGATCAACAAGATGACCATAGGGCCTTCACCAATATGACAGAACATTATCAGCATCAGCTGTTACTTATCAATTAATACTCTCAGTTATCTTCCCAAATCCTGTACCGTGTAGCAAATTTCAAGCAACACATTTAAATGTTTAAAATGCTATGAAACGATAGAAATGGCATTAGGTATAAAGAAATCCTACTTTTGATTAGAGTTATCAATTGACCTTCATTATAGGCAACACAAAAAATCAATACATGTAATTTAATTGAATAAATCAATGAATGGCAGTAATGTTTGTGTTTTCTTATTCGGAGATGCATTATTATGTAATTACTTGTAACTTTAAACTTATAGTTTTGTTAGTACTTATTTTGTTTAGTCTTTTTTCTGTTTTTCAGAACAGACACAATACAAACACACACACACACACACATAAACAGACAAAGCAAGAATGAAAAAAAGCTGCTGAGTGAACAAACGAGCAATAAATAAATAAATAAATAAATAAATTGAGTTAACGCTAATCAATAAAGCATTCGTTTTCATAGTAATAAAACTTGTATTTCCAAACAGAGTGATGATAATCTGAACACTAAGGATGATAATACACTTTAGAACTATTTATGATAATAATGATGTTCATAACATCAATTAAAGTGGTGTGATTTGACCCCTACTCTTCCTGCTTGCCTTTGCATCCGGGAAATCCACACATCACAAACATGAATTACCATTAAAAGTTCCATCTGGCATGACACCCATCTTCCTTCTGCATTATATGTATCCTTCCCTTATAACCAATCTGATTCTGCATTGTTCACATTTCTAGCCCTGGTCTTAGTTGCCACAGTAACACAACTCACTGGCCTCCACTCTGAACAATGAGAGGAGGAGGTGTTTGTGTGGAACTGTAAAGACAGAGGGACTCATGGGACTTCACTTCATGATGGTAATGATAAGACTTATTGATGGTGACTGGTGTGAGCCGTGTGTGTTTTTGAGTTGGTTGAGGGTTGAGCACACCAATGCTGAGTCCACAGAAGATCTCCTAATCACATCACAGATATGCAAATGAAGCAATGGTTCTCTGGGCTCTACTCTTTATCCGAAGTCCTTTACGTACCCTTCTTCTGGAGTGCAGGCAGTCAGAGTGAGGTCTCCAGGCTGAGAAGGGGGCACATCTGTCGGGAGTGGAAGGTCCAGTGGTCAGTGTGTTGTGTTGGTTGGGTCATGTGGTGCACGCTCTGATTAGCATTGTTGTTGCGATTTGGTGTGGCTGGCAGACTGTACTGGCGGTACGGACGGAGTGGAGGGCGGGATCGCTGAACAGGGGGAGGAGGCGGCTTGCGGAAGGCTGGGTGAAGATGGTGGTGGTTGTGCTTGGATAGCTCTGATTCATCGTCAATGTCTGTGTCGTCGATCAGCGGGATGTTGTGCATGAAGTCATTGATGAGAAACTCGGGATGCGCCATGAAGTTGTGGATGGAGTTTCTGGACTCAGGCTTTTCGATGCCATCATAGAGGGAGCTACGGAACGCTTTCACCACCCGCATCTGAGAGAGAGGATGGGATGATGTAGAAGAGAAGGACAAAAGAAAAGAGGGATGTGATATGCAGGGGTAGGGAGGGAAAAGTTAAGAAGGGGAAGTAGGAGAAGCCAGAGAAAGATGGAATAAAAAGTAAACAAACAAAGAAAAACAAAGGGTGTGGTTGAAGAGAAGGGTGGGAGTAAAGAAATCTCTCAGTTTGTGCCTGGTAGATGTTTTTTTTTTTTTCTCCACATGCCTTAAAATGCATAGACAGCTCAAGATCAAGTTGCTGCAATGGACAATGGTTTTGATTTTTAACAAATAGGAATTAATAAGAGTACATGAAGGAATTAGACATATTTTCTTTTTCTATTTTTAAAAGCGTTATCCATATACATTTGTATTTCATAATGGATAATTTTTTTTTTTATTTGGTCTGAACTAGGGCGCTCATGATTTAATCTTAGTCATGTCCTGCGCAACCAGATCTTAAGAGTTTCTCAAAGAAGGAGATATAATGAAGAAAACAAACATAACCGAGGTAGCAGGAAATGGACTCATCCAGTCAGATCACCACTGTCACACACAGTCAAGACAATGGATTTTCATTCTCAAAAGCCCAAAACAGATCACACTAGACTTCAGACAAAGAGACAAGTGGCAGCACAACACAACCAACACAAAACGAATGCTTGCTTTGTGTGCATTTTGATCAAGGAAACTGTCATAAGACACGAGCAGTGAGAGGCAGAAAGAAAGCGATGCATTACTTCAAACATAGACAAGACCAGGGAAGAGTTGGTGGGTTAGTCTGAAACAATAGATTGGGCTACAAATACAGATGCTTGAATGGGGCTCCACCTGGTGGGATGGAGGGGGGATGCACCAGCACTGTACCTGCTATACCCAGGAGGAAATATGATCGCTGCCTTACTGGCTCTAGCAATGATCGCGAGTGGTTGCATCACACATATACAGCACTTTATTCACTGTGGCATGGTGTTTTAGCATGCACAGGCATAAATCAATTAACTTTAATGAAGAGAAGAGTGTTGGACAGACGTTTTATGTAGCTGTGGTGTGTTTGTGGTGTGCAAAACTATTCACATCTTTAGTTCAAATAAAACAGTTAATTACAATGGCTGTCATTAACACTAGGCAATTAGTATGTAATTGCCTGGGGTGTTTTCACTTGGAATGTTTCATAACAATTTACAATAATACAATAATAATTATCAATAACTGGGTGGCTGGCTAAATGCTAATAAACGAGCTTGCGCTTGTCACAAACTGATGTCTGATGATTTGGCTCACCTTATTTTCAGAATTCCTTCCGAGCTGATTTGGGTGTAACTCTTAACAGATGGGGTCTAATACTCTAGCTCAGAACGTCAATGACATAGGTTGAATTCCACTGTTGCCTGTGATATCACAAAAGCACAACTGGGCTGTGTCTGTGATACAGAACGCCAGATCAGTGGATGACCCACGGTGCTGCAACAGCAACCCCTAAAAAAACCATACGATAGACTAGCACCCCATTTAGGATACATACCCTGCTGAAAGAACAACAAAGACCAGCATATAATACATTTTGGACATAGTATGCTGGTCCACTAGCTTTAACAGCAAACCATTTGATTTCACCAGTTAAACCATCAGCACTAACCAGTATAAGTTGACTTGGACTAATATGAAACATGGAATTTATCCATAATGTTAGTAAGTCTGTTTGAATGGGAAAGTGTGACTTTCGCTGTCGTATCGTTTTCTTGTCATACTGTTTACCTCTCATCCTGTGACAGGCAAATTGACTCCCTGTGACAGTCTTAAAGACAGCCATTGCTTATAACTCTGGATAAAAACTATAAATGCCAGTTAGATACAGTAAGGGAACAAAATCACACTATAACTGGCCTTGCCTATATCAGGCATCTTGTTTCCATTTGACTGATTTGGTTTTGGTTGAACCAGTTAATAATCTTATGCATAACCAAGGTACCCTGATAAGGGGCCTGATAAGGGGATCAGAGGCAC